>JASDQU010324311.1:0-12952 GCA_032191745.1 Picea mariana
GAGGATATGGCTTAGATGAGTGAAATGTGACCTTTGGAGGCCTAACTATGTATCTTCAACTCCAACGAATTTCTCCTAGTGTCAAAACGTCCCCTAAAGGGGTGACGTCACCTTTAGTTAGGGTTTCTTTTGTGTAAAAGTAAATTTTAAGTGAATTGTTTAATATTATTTTTTTACAAGGGGTAAGATAAGGGTTGTGGACCCCTTCTCTTACCCCATTTCTTCCCTACATCGAAACCCTGTGATAGATAATTTAGCACACATACGCATTGAAATTAATGGTCAATAATGGGGAGGGCGAGTGTGTTGGTGTCTTTCTTCTAGTAGAAGTACAAAAATACTACAAACTCAGAGACCCAGAGAAGAGATTGAATACTGAATTTGTAGTCAGGTTTTATGATTTCCATGACACTAACAGGTTACTGTCCTCATGGTGGAAAGAAGATAAGAAATTCACAAACAAGAGAAATGGTTGGTACAACACGATAAACCTCAGAGAGCCTTATATGTATTTAATGGATTTAATATTTTGATTGTATTGGGGAAAAAGATTTCTCGAAGTTTTCAGAAGCGTGGATGCCCTTGGCATATACCATGGCAATCTCTGGGAGCAGTTTTAATTGGGGAGCCATCATTTCCAAACAACGGAGCATCAACATCCTACAGGCCTAGACACCAAAGGATGGAGAAACACTAGTTTTCCACATGGCATCAAACCTATTGGACCTAATCTGTGCAAGAAACGTTTTCGCAAGTATGAATTTAAACTGGCGCATTGCTGAGTTACCCATGCATATTTATTTCAACATTTTGTGGGAAAATAGGTATAAATTTTTTTACGCCATGATATGTGATGAGTTCATAGCCTGAGTGCACTTCATTATATTTAGAAAATAATTCCCAAGGCTTTCAATGAAAACCAAAAATATGATTTCGAAAGTGGGCCACTGGTATTTTGAAGAAACAAGCACTTATATAAGAGTGTTTGAGGCTACTGGAGCACCACACCTACTCCTCGTTCATGTCCCAGATCATCTCATTTTGGGAAAAAATTGTTACTAGACCATTTTGCAAGGCTATAATGCCTCTTTGGTAAAGGATAAGAAGAGGGATTTCATAGCCTATGGTTTTCATATTGGGTTTTACATGGTAAAAGACACTGCACATGAGAAATAAGAGGGATTGAGTCAAATTGAATATCAGTTCCCCACAGGCCATTTTTGCAAGCATGATCCAAAATGCCTGTTACTCCAGCATGTGTCGCAAGTGCCATCATGTTGGCCATATGCTCATGATAGCTTCGAAGATGAGATCTTTACCGAGGGCTCCCAATACTAGGAGGAAGTGCTCTATAGAAGGTATAACCAAAATATGACCAAATTCAAAGCAATGACCATGGATGAGCAAGTTGAGACTATAGAGCACACTGCTCAAGAAGCCATTAAGGTAAGAGAAGAAAACCGAGCAACAGAAGAGATCGAGGCACAGAGAAGGGGGACATTGTTACTAGAATAATCCAAGAGATCTATGTGAAGATTAGGGGAAGATCCACCACTTAATCCTTTGATAAGACCCTTGAGAATTACCCCGAATGATACAATTGACAAGGAAGAACTACATAATTCAAAGAAAATTCCACCAGAAGAGAGTGTTGACCAAGAAAACACCATCCCTATGTCAACACAGGCAGGATTGTTTGTGACTACTACAACTCAGCAAAGGTAAGCGAGAGCATCAAGTGGGACATGTATTCCTACCATCCTCATAGATTTAATCACCATATATGATGATGAGGAAGGTTCAAAAGCTTCGCACATAGCCTTGGTGACAATCACACATGAGGAGGAAACATGGGAGACATTTTCTCTCGCTTCCGATGATTTGGTCCCAAATCCCCAAGCAGGCGACCGGGAAGCTACAAACACTCTTGACGCTTTATTTCTTAATAAACTAGGAACACAACCTTAGGATGATATCTCTAAGAGCCACTTGAATATAGGTGAACAAGAAGAAGGAATAGGGCAGCTAGAAATCGACATCCCAATGACCAAACTCCCAACCAATATTGATCCTTCACCTAATTCTTCATCTAGGACAAAGACTCCTTCAGTTGACAAGGAGAAGCAAAAGGCCAGGTCACTGAAACATATAGGAAATTCCCCTACTAGGGAACTAAGCGGACCAAGCCATGGAACAAAATAAGATGATGCAACAACATTACCACATAAACCACTACTTGATAAGGAAGGAGGTCATGTGCCTACCCTCGAAAGGGATAGAGAAAATATTATGGAACACCTCTACATAGAGGGAAGCATAGGAAATACTTTGTCTTGGGCAGATCAACTGATTCCTGAACCAATAGATGAAGTAGCCGATATATAGGAAATTTCTTATGATAGGAAAAGGAAAGATGTGATGAGAAGAACAATCAAGAAAAGGAAGCTCACGCTTGATATAACACTTTTAATAAACACAGAGGAGACGATGTTTTACATAAAAAGTTCTAAGATGACTGATCTAATCAGAGCAGGAATGGCCATAACCAATGCCACTTTAGACAGGGAAAAAAGGGATGAAAGGGAGGTGGCCACCATGAAGAAAGAACTAGACCATTTACAACATCAAGTGGAGTATTACCAAAATTCAACAGAAGTGATGGTACTTTCGAAGTGCGTGTTCTGAGAGATGTATGCATAATTCACAAGGGATAGAGACCTCTTCACCTCTCGCATAGTTGATTTCCAAGAAGATACCCTCATGGGGTTGGAAACTTGTAAAGACATGCAACGATGGTATGAGAAGGAACATCAAGCCTTAGAATAGATAGACTACATCAGCAAAGTACAAAATGTCTGAGATACAAAAGAGCATGGCATCCGAGTGATGATGGACAACGGTATCACCCGAATAAGGAAGGCAAATGAAGACTCGGTAGGCATGGTCCAGAAACCCCGACATAAAATGCAGAAAATATGGGAAGAATGTGAGAAAAGGTGGGAGAAAATTAATTAGGAAATGAGGAATACTGACTTGCCAGAGTTTGTCCCAATAGAGGATTTCACCAATCTACGCGACATAGTTAAGCGACATGCAGATAAAGACCAGGTGTACAAAGTGAATATTTTGTAGGTTTCAAGCATGATCCCTGTTCAAGTGAAGAAGTTCATGGAGTCTTCAATTAAATCTCTTGCAGCATTACAACGCTTGAGTGTCAAACTAATCAAGTACAAAGAATGGGAAATTGAGATGAAGGAGATCCTCTCCGCTCTGATGGATCAACACAGGTTTCCATATGCAATTACATGCAAAGATCTCTTTTGCAAATGGTCAAAATACAACAGGAACAATCCACTTCAGTAAAATGACCAGATGATCTCAAGAAAAGCAAAAGAGAACATATAAATAAAGTCTGCCACGTGTCATTTTCTTGAATTAACACAACTTAGTAGCTATTTTTAGTCTAGAGTTATTTTATAAATAAGAGAATCAACCTTGATCGTCGAGGTCGATGGTTTTGGAGAGAAATAATTTTTTTGGAATATTGTAAGAGAATTACTTTTGTGCAAATTATTTTAATTAACAAGTTTTGTTTAGAACCAAAGACACTTCTTTCATCTAAGGCGTAAATTTTATTGGACCGAGGGGGATTATCTCTATCTTCGAATTCAATGTTTGTTGTTGTATTAAGTAAGAGTTGTCATATCTATTATTTAAGTTATCTTGTAATGCTGTAACAATTCTTTTATTCTAGTTGATGAATAGAAATTGTTTGTGTTAACATGTGATTGATAATGGCGCATTGAAAATTACTTTTCCTGAACTAACTTCTTGTCACGTATATATTTTATTTATGTAACTGTTATATCAGACAATGTTGAATGTTTACAAGTAAAAAATGGTATCATTTCTAGATTGAAGTAGTTTATATCTTCTTCGTCTGCATGATAAGGTATAAAGGTTATCCCAAAACCTAACTTTCTTCAACATATATTGACTTCCCTCTACCATTTATTTTAAGCTCCATCTTTCTTCTTTTTCACAAATGTTAGAAAATAACCAAAAAGAGAACTACATAACCCGAGGAAAGTTTTCACAGAAAATACATATCTATCAGTCACGATTAAAGACCATCGATAATTTTAACTAGATCACAAATTTGTAGAACCTTACCACTCATCAAACACTTACGAGTCTAATTGGGCCTCTTAAGCGGGTTTGGTTCATGTTGTTGAGTTGAAGGGATATCATACCCCGCAACACAAGGCTAGCACATCACTTTCATAAAACAATAGCCAAAGAGATAGCCATACACAAGAGCACAAGAGAAAAACTAGTCAAAGATAGTGAAAATTTCAGTTCAATACTTCTCATAATGGGAGAGTTATGATTCAAAATGAGATCTTATGATCTCTATTTATACAAAATGTCATTCACATAGTTTTTCCACATTATAAAGGGTAAAAAATAATATAAGGGGTCCACAGCCCTTATCTTACCCCTTGCAAAAAAATAATATTAACCAATTCACTTAAAATTTACTTTTACACAAAAGAAACCCTAAATAAAGGTGACGCCACCCCTTTAGGGGACGTTTTGACACTAGGAGAAATTCGTTGGAGTTGAAGATACATAGTTAGGCCTCCAAAGGTCACATTTCACTCATCTAAGCCATATCCTCATGTTCAAGTTCTTCTTCTCCTCAAAACTTCCACGTGTCAATGAACAACTTCACCAACAAACCCTATCCCTTCTATGTGACGCCAAGATTCCAAAAGTGACGTTACTAGGGAAGAATGTCAACCACCAAGGTGAAACGGGGAAAAAGGCATAATGTCCAAGCATATGTCATGAAATCTAAATAAGTCTAAGATAAAACATACTCAAAATTCCTTAAATATTGAAATGACACTCACCATAATACCTAAATTGTACCTCATGGAGCAAGGCTCAATGCCTCTCGAAAGCTAGCTGGTGTGGTGGATGTTATCTGAAAATCCTGACCTCTGTGGTGATGATAAGGGTATCCATCTATGCAAGTGTATATTGTTGGTCATGTAGTCTCTCGACACTCCATATCTACAAGCTAAGGGCCTCGAGACATGATCTCTCCTTAGTTATCCCACAAAATGGGGATAACATCTGGATCGTACTTGGGGACATCTGCTCGTTGTAGAGTGCATGAGAACCATAACATCTCCTAGTAGAATTGTTCCTACCAAAACTTAGACAAAAGCATCGGAGCATATAGGGTGGTGCTATCACCCTTCATCCATATACATAAAAATCCAAATGAAAACTAATCTAGAAAACAAAATTTTGGCATTTTTTAAAAAACTTCTAAACTAAGCATGAAATCCAGATGCAAAATGCAGGAAATCAAAATGACCTACCTACTTACCTGGGGCCTTGGGGCCTTGAATATCGGGTGATGGGTGATGTCAAGTGAATTCATACAACCAGTGAAACATGCTTATCATCTCGTCAAAGTATCTCCCCCCGTGCTTAATCATGTAATACAACAAAGATAAGTCAAGCACATAATGATCATGAGTATAGATACACATATAATCTATCATGAAATAAAACTCATGGAGATGGGTGGGAGGGAGGAAATCCCACTAGAAAGAGAAACCATCAGCTCGATCATCTTGCCAGAAAGCATAGCCACAAGCCTAATCAATCCATTTTTGAAGAGGTATACCATATGTAGACGACGACTCGTCTTCATATTCACTCATAAATTCACTGCTCCATGAAGGATGAGAAATGATAAGAGATCCCAATAAAACCTATTTATTTCCCAAACAAGGGGAAATTGGGTAGGGCACAACCTCATGTCTAGAGAAAAACTCCTTCCCCGGGTTTAGGGAATGTTTCTTCTTTATCTACAAATCCTCACAAAAATCCTCAATATGAAAGTACTTTCATTTGGTAACATGGAATTATGATCTATCTAAGATGGCCACATCCTGATATAAAACTGAAGGTGGTTGAGAGTCCTCATACAACAAGTCTGCATCCCTGAAAAGATATGTATCACAAGTCCCAAGGGATGGCTGAAAATTATCTTGAAAATGTTGTGTCAGATCATCCTCAAGTGGACGAAACAAATCTGTAATAATATCATCATTAGGATGCCAAATATATTAATCATACAGGCATGAAGACAAGTCCTCAGAACATGACACTTCAATTCCCTCTTTCTGAGAGCTACACTCAATGTCATAAATGGGATCTTCATCATTGAAATATTCCTGAAAACTTTCTTCATGGATATGTTCTTCAGCCAAGTCTTTGTCATATTCAATAGGATCAAAGAACTCACCATATTTATCTTGATCTATAACTAGTTTGTAGAGTTCCTCGGGCATGAAGAGTGGTTCATAATCATTTGGGAAGCTTTCTTGGTACCCATACTTCTTGTTCAGAGCATCGTATAATGAATCGATTCCAAAATATGCAATGGCCACTTCCCAGGATGAGTTTTGGGTTGGCATTTTCTCATAATTGTCAATGATGACATCAAGATCTTCTTCTCTTTGTTGAAAAAACTTAACCAAAAAGTCCTTGTTAGGGAAAAGTCTCATTAGTTGTTCAAAGAACTCTAAATATTCATCTTTACTTTGCTTGAGAGAAAAAAAATTCCTCATTACTGTTGTCAACTTCCTGTTTTTCAAATGTTGTTTCAACAAACTCCAAAAGAAACATTTTTCTCAAGCCTTCAATAGGATCAGGTCAAAGCCTTCTCTCTAAAAAGTGTCCTATAGGTATTGAATTGTATCTTCAATTATTTTTCCCAACATTTAAGAACTCTCTAATGAGGATTTTCAAAGAATATATGCTTCTTGTCTTGTAAGAATGTTTTATCCAATCCCTATGTTCACTTCCCAAGGATAGAAAAAATAACCGCAAGCATACATCCTCATGTTGTGCACTTAAAATGGAGATGGATCTAACAAACTCAAAAATGTGTGATACGACCAATAATGGATTACCATAAAAATTTAGGAGGAGATCGAATTGGTTTATCAGGCACTTGTTTGGATATTCGTCAATAGCTTCAAGATCCAAGGCCTTGCATGCTTCATGAAAGCACCACAAGGCCATGTTTCCATTACTTAAGGTGACACCTTAATGGAGTCTCTAGATGATCTCAAGGCTCATCAAAGGGTGTAAAAGGGAACATCCCTTGGGTGGAGTCACCAGGAAAGCTAGGGTAAAGTATTTGGGATAGCTTTCTAAAGTGTTGTTAGGGTTTGGAAGAGGATACAAAATCCTCCCCGACAACAGTGCCAAAATGTTATCACATGAGTTGTAAATTTGGAAAATCCCAACCCAACCACCAATTGGTGACAAATAAGAGAGAACCTACCCACCATCACCTTAGGTAGGTGTTCCCGTCACTTTAGAGGTGAGGTAGTCACCTCAAGGGGGGAATCCTGGTGACCCTATGGGGGATTGAGATGGAAAATGATAAGTATGTGTGGATGTCCCTAGAGGTCAATTCAAAATGGTAGGAATATATTTAAAAATGATCTTTGGAAATTTCTTGGGTTTCCAAATGAGTTGGGTGACCCACCAAGTGTGAATACCTTCCCAAGACACAAGAACAACCAAGCATTTAGTGTAATATGTTAGTTGGACAAGAAAGTTAATCTTGTTGTCCCTAATTACATAAAAATAAAATGATATATATCATCTCAATAAATATATAAAATGCTTCAATATAAGTTCTAATCATATGATAAATTAAACAAGAGACATGTTGGTGAAAGCTAACTCAGATCAACAATGATTAAGCAATGCTCTAGCACAAAAACGCAAGGCTGAAAAAAATGATTTCTGCAGTGTTATTTATCATCCTTATGGTTGTAGAAAACCAATATTTATAGCATAAAAATCAGCCACTAGAATCCACTTCTAACTAGCTCAATAGGTGCGCTAGGGTCAGTAGAGAGTTAGGGAAAAGTTAGGGTTTAATCCTAGGGTTAGTTTATGAGTTATTAGGGGTTAACAGGTTAGTTGTCTACATCCATGATGGTTGTAGGTTAGTTTTGTAGCAACATAAATAATTAATGGTTGAAAGGGGATGCCTCAATGAGGCAAGAGAGACAAAGTCTCAAGGAACAGTTTCCCAAAGAAACAACTTTAAAACTTGAAAATTTCAAGTTTACCAAGGCATCAAGTTGTTCTCCAATGCAACAAGTAATGACTAGTGCCTTTAATGATTGGGTTAGTGAATTCAAGAAAAGAAATATCTATATGTACTACTTCCTTGGGGGTGTAAATCCTCTTACTCCCCAAGGCAAGTATCCCTAGCTAGGGTTTAGTCTAAGAGGGTGTATGCACTTATAATTCTCTTAGCAAACCCTTGTTAAACCAATAAAATGTAAGCATAAAATGATGGAGAATAAGGTGGGGTTGTATTCCCTTATACTTACCACCTAGATCTATAAAATAACCTTGACTTGAATAACAAATGATAGTACAATGTAAAAATCCTTGCCAATTCAAGGGAAAAAAAGCTAAGACAAACCACTACAATAGCAAAGAAGAGCCTTCCAAGGCTAGAACATCACTTCCATCAACCAATAACCAAAGAGAAAACCATACATGATCCATATGGATGTCAATGGCCTCCTACCTATTCCAACTGACTCATTTTGATAGTTTTCCAGTTTGGTTGTTTTTTCCTAGTTTTTGGGTCCCTAACTTCTAGGGCCGTTTTGAGGCCCTAAACAACGCTTTTAGGGATCACTTCAATTAGACTATTGACAAGGTTATATTGTGATAACAACATGTGTATTCATAGGATAGACCTTTCCAACAAGCTATCGTGTGCCTAAAATGGAGATCATATGCAAAAGTTACAACCCCGAGAAGTTGATGTACTAACTTACCCCAATGGGGCCCACATGACTTTTGGCGCTTCATCTCCTAGGGTTAGGTTTTTGGATGTCTAGGGTTTTGGAATTCATTTTTATTGTAAAAAGGATTGTAGAGACTCATTGTAACCATATTATTGCGAATGAGCACAATCGTCACATCTCTTCTCAGAGATAAGTTACCACTGTTCCAGCAAGCTTGTTTTCCGCTGCATTTTATAGTTTCGGCACATTTTCTTATTGAATAGAAACCAATTTTATTGATCTTTGTTATTATTGTGTCTCTATGTTAATAATAATAATAATCTATATTCATTTTCATTCTTCTCATAAAATCCGGATTAGTGGTATCAGAGTGGTCTTCTCCTTGTCGTTCTTAATGCATGTCCCCGATGAGGTTAGGGTACAAAGAATTGGGTCTCAAGCTTGTTTCTCTTGAGGAAAAAATATCTCGCACACGCAAGTGAACTCTCATGGTAGGAGAAAAGAAAGATGATGGGACAAGAGATCCTTTCAAAAAAATTCTCGAGGAATCCCTCACCTAATAGAGGAAAGAAATGATGGATAGTTTTGCACAAATCCTTCAGCGGCTACCAATAGGCGATGCATATTCCTCTAACGAAGGAACCACCTCCTTAAACGTAAAAATCAACTTTGATATTCCCATATTTGAATTTCATATAGACGCAGATGCTATAGACAAATGGTTAAATATACTAGAAGGGTATTTTTATGTCCATAACTTTTTGAACAGAGAAAAGATTACGTTTGTTCTCCTCAAAGTCATCCCCCATGTCAAATATTGGTGGGAGACTTTCTGTGAGAAAAAGGAAACAGAGAAACCCTCATTATTTACAGTCACGGTCACCTAGGAGTCCTTCAAGGACACTATCAAGGAACAATACTACCATGTCGAAAGTTATGATGATCTGTATACAAAATGGACCACACTGTGATAGGAAAGAGACCAAGCAGTGCCAGAGTTCACAAATATATTCCATACCTTGCGCACCAAGATGGGTATCAAATATTCTGAGCGGCATATGGTGCTTAAGTATAGAAATTTTCTACATAGATACATCTAGGCCAAAATGGAGTTTTTGGACATCTCATCCTTGGGAGAGACCTATCGATATGTTGTCAAAATCAAGCAAAATATTAAAAAAAGACGCGGCAATTTGGGCCTGGGAACCCCTCACATCATAAGAAAGTAAAAGGAAGCCCCAACCCATATAAAAAAGGATAGAGAAAATATGGACAACATCATGACCTCCAATCTAGGCCGCAAGCAAAGAAAGACACCAGAAAGACAAAGAAAGACACCGGGAAGTGGTGCGACTTTTGTAATATCCCTTGGCATAACACTTTTGATTTCTTCTCCAAGCAATCATTGGTGGCTGAGGTGAAAGAATTTGAATAAAATGCGAGTTTCGACTCTGAGTCTATTAGTGTCAGAAGTCACTCCTAGATTGCAGCAGGAGCAGAGCCCGACACCCATCAGTTAAATGTCACGATTCGTTTATAAAAGGATGATCAAATGGAAGAAAACTCAGAACAATATTATCTCAACTCCGAAACTAGGCCAGGCATGCATGGGCAAGTGAGGTCTTAGATAAAATTCAAACAATGATTTGTAATAAGGGTGAGTAGGAGGAAGACTTGTATAAGAAGAGTGCAGGGGCCTGTTATAAGCATCAGGTTCTTAACATACTGTGAGAGAAAGCATCTAAAGGCAAGGGCCTCTTACATCCAAATGTAGAAAACTAGAAAATACAATAATGCAACAATAAATATTTTATCATGGCACCACTGCAACAACCCATGCGAATCAATCGATCATGAGCTCTTTGGTATAAGACGAAAACAGATATGGAGCAGGAAAATTGTTTGTCATAAAACAAGAAAACTCAAACATAGATGCATGACCCCAGAACCAGAATTGCCATTGAAACTTTACAGTCGGGAGTTTCACTCTACCATCGATAGATACCAAAATGGCGAAAATGCCTACATATACTCAAAATAACAACAAAAACAAAACCTAGATGTTGCATTAAAACTTTGCATCTGCATGGCATCTGACAATCTACGCCTGCAATCTTCGAATAATCGTGCACCAATGGCGGACGCAATCGGACTCCTGACAGCTCCGTGGGTGAATCGACGTGCCTTTAATTCATCGCCGGACTTTCCCATTATGGTGGAGACGATGTCCAACCACCACCAACTTCTTCAATAACTACTTCATTGGGATTGAGGATGGTCCGGCCAACTCGACACCTCGGGGACGTGGACGACCCTTCATGTTGCCACCTGGATTAGTTGAACGGCCTGATGAATAGGCGTGGAGGCCAGCGCAAAGAATGAGGTGCACGATGGGAGTAGCGATGAAAAATCTATGAGGGTGAGGCATGAAGTGATGAGGAGTGAGAGAGGTTACAAGGGAGACAAATGGCAGAAGGAAATAAGCGGAGGAGGCAGAAGATGAGACGTAATGGGCACATTTTAGTGGGAGGCTGACGTGGAAGGGAGCAGGACACATGGAAGGTGGTGAGTGGATGATGATATGGGGAAAGGACCACCTGGACTAAAGAGCGGAGGATAGATGACACATGGAAACAGGGGAAGGGTGGCTTCAGAGGATGGCATAACAGGGGGGAGGGCCCACGTTGGTTAAGAACAGAGCAGTTGAGAAGGACGGGATCGCGAGAGCGCCGTTGATCCGGGTGCTTAGATCTTGGCCGTTGGGAAGCTGCGTGCCCGATTCCAGACCCCCCCCCTGGCTTAAAGGTAGAAAGGCAGGGGGGTCTGGAATTGCCTTGATCATTGTTGATCCGGGCACTATGATCGTAGCCGTTGAAGAGATGCGCCCCGGATTCCGGACCCCCCCCCCTCCGCTTAAAGGTAGAAAGGCGGAGGGGGTCTGGAATCGCCTGTACGCCGTTGATTTGGGCGCGTGGATGTCTATCGTCCAGATCCGTTTGCTGCTTATCACGGGCACATTTTCATCCCGAACTTAGGACAAGTGGGTTTTTTACCCATTCCTTCGCATTTTACCCCCATAACCAGAAATATTGCTAACATTTGGCTCCATGGGGGATAGAATCGTCCCTGTGATGCTCTAAGAACTCTTTTGCAGATTCAGTGCCTTTATTGTTGGGCTATGGAGTCGTTTATTAGTCTGAAAACAAAAACAATATTTACAAAACAAAACAAAAAGAGCCGACTGTGGCTCACAGAAAACATTTTTTTAAGAAATGCCCATTCACTGGGCTGCTAAAAACTTCTTTGCCTTCTAGATCCTGCAACCTGTAAGTGTTCTTTGAGAATACTTCAAGGATCTTGAAAGTCCCAAACCAGAGGGCATCAAATTTACTGTGTTTGCCCTTGTCCTACCTGGGCGCATCCCATTTGTGCACTAGATCACCCTGCTCGAATTCCTTCTTTTTTCTCTTCTTGTCAAAAGCCTGCTTGATCTTCTGTTGATGATTGTAGGCCATGTTCACGACCTGTTCTCTGGTCTGCTGCACTTCCACCATCTGATGAATCCTTCTGACCACATGGTTAGGTTCTCCTTCAAAGTCCTGGAGGAAATTTGCCACAGATAAGGCGAGATGAGTAGGGAAAATGGCCTCTATTCTGTAAAAAAGTTGGAAAGGTGAGATACCTAGGGACTTCTTGTTAGAAAAACAGGACCGCGGAGCAATAAAATAAAACAAATGCAGAAACAAAACACAGAAGACACACAATACAAGAGAGACACAGATTTACGTGGTTCACCCAGTATGGGCTACGTCCACTAGAGAAATTGCCAGGTCCTTCCTTTATTATTATCCAGCAAATAAAGGGATACAACCTACAACAAAACCCGCTGTAAATTCCTCTTCTTTCTCTCACAGTCTCCTCTCTCAGAATACAATATTCACCATCATCCATAGCCACAATACATTTCCCTCATAAAATAGGGTTGCCTTCTAGGGCAAAAAACCCTAACATAATCTCTACCGTTAGATCTGCGACCTTATAATGAACGGTCCAGATTTACAATGAAATTACAATATACT
>JASDQU010324314.1:0-12951 GCA_032191745.1 Picea mariana
TTAGTCTCACATGACTAGTTTTGGATTAGTCAACAACCCTAACTTGAAATAATCATAACTTTGTACCTATAATGAATAAAGATCTGAAACTGATATACAATGTTCTTCAATGTTTTTTGTGAAATTCTTCCATGTGTCACTACTTGGAACCTCTCATAAAAGGAGTTATAGCAAAAATGACATACCTTGCTGAATTCTAGCTTATTCTAGAGAGCGACCTTGTAGAGCATGCCCCACATGAAATGTTTGTTGAATCGATCTGAAATTGTTACAAAAAATACTAAATAATGTACTCTAACCAAAACAATTGGTCTTACTAAATTTGGATCTGTTATGAAGAAGTTAGGACGTTTTTACCTGAAACATCTGTTTTAGACTAGTTTCAGGACTAACCACAAACCCTATTTTCCACGGAGTGTAACTCCAAAAATAAAACGACCCACAAGATGAATTTTTTACCACAGATACTTGGATATGTTTCCTCAATGAAATAGCAATTTCACGGTCTGAATATTTCTAGAAAAAAATTTATTGCGAAAATGGTGAGATGACCTGTAAATAACATACCTTAGAAAGCATCATCAAAATAATTTATTCTTCCTTGAATTCTGGCCTTCTTTTCTTCACCTTCCCTCAGAAATTTGGCTTAGATATACTTTTCTTACCTCATAAACCTATAGATATTCAATATTCTCAAGTGTGATCTAAAATGAGAGAGCCTTTTCTCTTATTTATACTTTCCAAGTAGCTTCCTTAAAAACATCTTCTAGGCCACTTTGCCCACTTTCCTTATTTTAGGGTTAACCCACTTCTAATTTCTCCATTAAATTTATTATTTAAATAATTTATTTTGTATTCAATTTGAATTGTAGTACACTCATCACTTCACTTTATTATTTACCTTCTAAAATCTCTTAAAACACTTTGACTACTTTGACCTTTTGGGGCTTCTAGATGACATATGAGGGTCCTCCAACTTCATAAGGCCATAACTCTCAAACCGTCAGGAGTTATGTGACGTTCCACATACCACCAGAAATGGAATGACACATAATATAAATATAGAATAGTATTATGTACAAATATATCAAAACTCAAACCATTATCCATCAAACAGACTTGGGTCCATTACCCAAACCTGGGTTCTCCAACTTCTCATGGCCATAACTCTCTAACCGTGAGGAGTTATGTGACGTTCCACATACCACTGGAAATAGAATGACAAGCACTATCCATCTAGGATAGTTTGACTAAAAAAATCACTAACCTTTATCTCATTATTCCACAAATAAGCATGGGTTCTCTAACCATACTTCTAGGATAACTCAATCCACAAAGTGTCTTCCCGTGAGGGATTTCACCATAAGGGGACCACTTTGGAGTTCATCCATTTGTACTTATTATCAAACATGAAAAGACAATAATGAGTCATATTTACATAAAAAAAACTTGGGTCCAATACCCAAACCTTTGTGCTACGGGGCTTTCTTCAAGGGTTTACATCAATGACAACCAACCTTAATCAACAATCCCTACTCAAAACCATCCCATAGGCCTCTCAAATGTCTATGATTATGATATCTATGACCTAATGGGATTTTGGGTTTGAGGCAATTCAAATCATAACATCCTTTAATTTTCCAATCACCTTGACCTCAGTTCTATCTAATTGGATAATATGAGTGTCACTTCTGGTAGGGGTAGAATTTAGTTTCTTGCATATTTTCTTTCAAGTTTATGTTGTAGATTTCAAATGTTAGCAAGAAAGGTGGGGCAGACGTCTGAGGTTTCTGATCGGTTGTTGTTACATTCACCACAGGTTTTTGGGTATTCCCCGAACTTCCTTTATCTTCACTAGGATTTGGGATAATATTTAGCATGGGTGTGCTACCCTCATCTAGGGCTTGTAATAGTAGATCATTTTGTTGGGGAATCCTACATAGATCCATCACTGAAATATTAGCCTTCAACTTATTTAAGTATTCTACCATGTTATAGTCTATCTTTGTTATTTCATGAGATGGGAAATTGGGTCCAGAGTGGAGTGGAGGGGTTTGTTAGGCTGAGGAAGAGGGTTTTACAGGTTTCTTAGGAGCTTGCGTAATGACAGTTTGATTTTTTCCAAAAAGGGCCTTGCTCCTAGTTTGAAAATCTAGCACATCTAGGAATACCTTGCTCTATGAGAGACTGTCAAAAGATATGGTATGACTGACATCCCATAGAACCATAGTTGTTTATTTAGGAGTCTCCCTTTCCTCATTTTCCATGGAACTCAGATTATAGTCATTTGGTTGTTTGGCTACCATGCAACCATCCAAGAACTGATTTGCCAACATATTCATGAAATTTACCCACTGAGGGAAATCCTTCTCTTAATGATGTTCTTGATGGTAGTTGTAGTATGAATCTAAGGAGACCTCTCCCAAGTCGATGTTCAAGTTAAAAGGAGGGGGATTTATAGCCTTGAATGATGATTTTTTTCTAAAAATGGGTTTGTAAGGCATGGGGTTTGATGTACCTTCACCTACATTTCTCTTCATGTCGACGATTTCGTTGGAAAAATTATTAATCATCCTTTGTAATCTCTCCATATCGGTATTGTCCTTTTCAATTTGTTGTTCAACTTGTTTACCAGGAAGTCTTGTCAACAAAATTCCTCGTCTCGGGTTCTGTGGTGTTTCTTTCTTTGATAAAGATGTTTGGTTATCTTTGTAGCCTTTCATTTGAAATTCAATGATCTTGGCTTCCTCAAAATTTTTGACTAGATTTGGTTTAGGGCCTCTCTTTACGAACATGGAAATAGATGTTGGCAATGCATTAGCATATACTTCAATTTGGAATTTTTGAGTGGGCTTGGCATCTGTTTTAAACTTGTTGAGGATAGTTGTGAGTTGTTGGTTGAATTCCTTGACTTTCTCCTTGGGGTCCATCAAGGCCTCAATAGTCATTTCTTCGGTGAATTTATCAAGGAAATATTTCTGAAACTTTGTCCAAATATTAATGGAACCAACTGGGAGATTAAAATACCATGTTGAAGCTGAGTTCTCAAATGTGTAGGGGAACAAATGACCTATTACTTATTCATGTTGGACATTCACTAGCCTTATCACTAATATAAATTTTGTGATATGATCTTCGGGTAGTCCAGAAGTTTCAGGGTCAAATTTTGGAAGAATTTTTTCTAAGTGTCTAGGTAAATGGTGTAACCTGCCTAGTAAGGCCGGGGAATCCCTGACCAACCATGGTTGGTTTTTTCCTAGATGGTCATTCACTTCTGGGATCTCTTCGTTGTTTTCTCCCATGTTATCATACTCGATATCCGAGTTGTATGAATGGGAACTTGCTTCTTCAGATTATGAATCTTGTACGTCGAAGTAAGTACTTATGGGCGAGCTTACCAGAGGAGTTTTGGGAATGAAACTGAGAGGTTGATCAATTTCGGTAATGGAAAAATATACCAGATCCTCAATCGTATGAACAAAAGTGTGATCCGGGATGTTGAACATCGGTCTAGTAGTTTGTTTTATGCGGGTAATAAACAAAGCTAATGGTAATGCTCTGATCTATCGAGCGTAGGCCCTAGTAATCCTTCTAAATGCATTAATTTCATCGTGGAGGGTTATGTAGGGTTTCTTTGGGTGAAGGTGTGAACCATATTCTTCTTGCGGTGACTTACTTGTGGTTGGGGTACCTTCATTATTAGGGATATAGTTGACAGGACTAGCGATGCATGTGGGTTGTTTTGAATATATAGGATATTTGCTATAATTTTTTTGTTCAGAAAGTTATTGTGGCTAGATGTGCATTTGTTGGCCCTTCTTCTAGTGTCAATTATGTTGGGGGGTCCAAATTCATCTTGACTCAACAGTAGGAATTGTGCCCACCAATACGTCCCAACTAGACTCTTCATTGTTTCATGGTAGCACAATTCTCCATATCACTGATACAACAAGTTTCGATGGGGTTTAACAGTGATATATCTATGTACTTTTCAAGTACTTCCTCCTTCTTGAGACAATTCTCTTTTTTGAGTTTACAATTTCCTATAATGTGTTGAAAGACAAACAAAGTGATCTATCTGGGAGAAGACTAGGCCTTGGGATAACCTTTGTGCCCGGGCATACAAACAACAACTACCTTAGGTTTAGATTGGCAATAATACCATCACTTCACCAAACCTTTAGATATCATTTTAGAGAAAAATTTGGAGAAAGAGTATGCATGCAATAAACATAGGCTAGAAAATAATTTCATTGCACCTTGCTACACATCACATGTTAAACATTATCGATTTTTTCTTTTCATCAATTTGAAATAAAGAAATGTAAGTTATTCTAAGATAACTAAAGAAATATTGTAACATATATTTCTCAATACAACAAAAAATGTAGAGCTGAGAATGGAAACAATCCACAGGTTCAATCACATTCACACTTTGGATGAAAAAATTACTTTTGGTTCTACGAAGATCTTCTAAATTCAATAGTCTTTGTCTGAGAAATATTTCTCTTACAAAAATAAAATCCTCTTTTCTATGAAAAAACCATTGGCCTGTGTGCATGGCCGATGTTCTTATTTATAAAAGTAAATCTACTAAAAATACTACTACATTGAGTCTTATCAAGTAAACAAAATAAAAATGGACTTAATCCACGTGTCCCTCTCCGGTTATCTCAAGTTTTCTCGATGTTCTACTACAGTGGATTATCCCTCTCATATTTCGACCACTGGAGGAAGATTTATTCACATGTGTTGTCATAAGGAAACATGTGTTGGTCCATTGGTGCATTGAGAATCTCTTTCATCTCCACCACATGTTTTTTGTATTTTTCAAGCTTGGCACTTACTCGTTGCAAAACTTTCGATGCTTTTGAGTGGGGGCTTCATGAACTTCTTCATTTTTCCTCGGATAAGGGTTGATATCTTGGAGATTTATGCTTCAGATGCCTGATCTAATTTAGTGTGTTTCCTAAGTATGTCACACAAGTTTGTGAAATATTCAAGTTAGCTGAATTCTGGTAGATGGACATATCTCATTTCTTTGTTTATTTTCTACCATCTTTTCATGCACTCTTCCCATATTTCTTGCATTTTTCGATGAGGTTCTTGTACCATTTGCATCTAGTGTTATGTCGCTATGTGTATTATGTTGATGTTGTAATCTATGAGTACCCTAATACCATGTTCTTCTTTATCTCATCATTCCTGCACTTCTTTGATGTACTCGATCCGCTCCAAAG
Source organism: Picea mariana (assembly GCA_032191745.1). Classification (NCBI taxonomy): domain Eukaryota; kingdom Viridiplantae; phylum Streptophyta; class Pinopsida; order Pinales; family Pinaceae; genus Picea; species Picea mariana. Next base: position 5,241 of record JASDQU010324314.1, read on the forward strand.
CTTGATTTTCCTTTTCATACCATTGTTGCATATCTTTGTAGGTCACCAGCACCATAAGGGTGTCTTCTTGATAGTCTTCTATCCGGACCGTGAAAATATATCTTTCTAATTTGAATTGACTATATACTTCCATGAGATCACCTTTAAAAAGTATTGTTGCCTGAGTGGTGTCCTAATAATAATCTGCTTGATGTCGAATATGCTCTAATTCCTTTCTCATGGAAGTCTCTTCTTGTTCATCCATTTTTTCTCTGTCTAGAGTAACATCAGTTATAGCTATCCCATCTCCAAGCAGACGCTCACCTTGGTATTTTCTGTGTCAAATAAAGTTTATTTTGTAGTTACCAACAAAGTATTATCCAAAGTGAACCTCCTTCTTTTGATAGTTCTTTTCATTACTTCCTTTCTTTTCTTGTCATAAGAGATGGCCTGAACATCAACAACCTTGTCAACAGGTTCATGAATTTTTTTATCTCCCCAAGATAGTTTACTTCCCAAGCTCCCTGCTGTGTATAAATGTTCCATAGCAGGTTCCTTCCCCTTTTCCATAGTAGGAACTTGATTGTTTCCTTATTTTGTTAATGTCTGCTCTTACGTGGAAGTTATAGGTTTTCTCTGTATTGCAGGTTGTTTCTCTCAATTCCTTGGAGGGAATGTTCCCTGTGAGTTTTGGTGATAAAGCTCTCTGTTGGTCAATTCTAGGTGGTGGTGTTACTATCTGATGCAACGAATTGGATGGAAAACCTGCAGTTATTGTATCTTCTATACCATGTTGTTCATTATCAGTATCATCATCATTACAAGGTGACCTTGCCTCATCTAAAGGTTGCGTTTTACGTTGAGGAACAATCACACTAACATAGGTGTTATCAATGGTTGTTTCCCTTCTATCTAAACCATGTAATAGTCCTTCTTTGGTCGGGGCAGTCATTTCTCCTGGAGCTTCCTCATAGGTGATAGGTATTGGGATTGTGTGAGTTTTTACTGAACCTTCATCATCATCATATATGGTTATTAAATTGACAAGGACCAGGGATAAACCTATTACGGTCGGTGCCCTTGACAATATTTGTGGCATTCTAGTTATTGTAGGTTGCTATGTTTGTGTTTGTAGCGTACCTGGGTTGATCTAAGTAAGGCTCTCCTCCGGTGGAGATGTTTCCATAGTGTTTGGTCCTGCTACATGAGTGCCTATATCAACTAGAACAATCCTTGGAGGCTCTAATATTTGAAGAAAAGGGTTCTGACCCATTGCTTGCATAACCCTTTCTGAATCGTCCATGAGCATTGTTCCTCTTCTCACTGCCTCTGTTTCTTCGACTACTCTAACTTCATCTCATGCTCTAATAGTTGCCTCCCTCGTACGCTCTACTATTGAAAATTGTTCTTGCACTGACATAGATTTAAACTTGGTAAGTTTCTGGTTGGCTTTTCTTTGAAGGGGCGTTGAAACCCTGTAAAATGGTCTAGTAACATCTTTCTCCCAACACCAAACAGTCTGGGACATGATCGAGGAGGAAATGTGGAGCACTAGTAGCACCAAAACCCCTAATATAAGTGTTATTTTCTTCCCGATACCAATTACCTACTTTGGATATCATTTTCTTGGCTGCTACTGAAAGCCTTGGAAAATCTTGCCTTAAAATAATGAAATGTATCCTGGCTATGAACTCATCACATATCATGGCATAAAAATCCTTATACTTGTTTTCCCATAGAATGCTAAAATTGAAATGTATCGGTAACTCAGAAACATGCCATCTCTTATTCATACCTGAAAAGACATTCCTCACACAGATCACGTCTAGCAAGAAGGATGCAATAAAAAAGGATGGTGTTTCACCCTCTTTTGTCTCTTGAGCATGTTGAATAGTGCTGCTCAATTGATTTGAAATAATGCCCCCCCAATTGAAACTACTTATAGAGACCGTGACGGTATATGTCAGGGGCATCTATGCTGCTAAAAATCTTGAGAAATCCTTTTGTCCATAAAATTGGAAAATCAATGTCATTAAGTACATGTATGCTTCCCTGGGATTTGTTGTGTTGTACCATCCATTGGTCATGTTCAAGAATTTCTTATCCTCCCTCCACCAGGAAGCTAATAGTTGGTTGGTGTTATGTTGCTCATAGAAATTAACCACAAAATCAGTATTCAGTCTTTTTTTCCAGGTCATTGAGCTTGTAATACTTTTTCACTTCCACCGGAAGGAACACACTGACACATTCCCCTTCCACACTATTGATTACACATTTATCGGTGTCTATAAGATGAATTACCCATCCTAGGGTTACTATGCAACGAAAAATGTGAGTTCTAAATGCAACCTTGTGTAAGGATGGTCGTCATATGTTTGGAAAAACATGGTCATCTAAGTCCCTGACCCCTGGTACACTGTGAGGTGTAAAAATGGGAAAATGTTCTTGATGAATTTTGTTGTAGAGGTCACCCCAAGGTGAGAGAAAAACCTTATATGTGGTGCTTTCCTTTGTATCTCCAAAAGCTAGTGGTTGGGTGAACTGCTTCTCGGTTGATATTTGGATCACGAGTTCTGCTTTCGATGCAAATTCCAACTCTCTTGCTAGCATTGGGATCGATCCTTCCCCAACTTACGGCTCTTTCCCTTTGGGTGTCCTCAGTGAGCACCTGGTTATTGACCTTCGAGGAGGCATATTTCATGCAAGATAACGTCACTATGAGTTGCAGGAAATTATAGTAAATAACGAAATTCAGCGATGCATAGTACTTGAAAAGTCACAGTAGAATTTGGCATTTACCCTGTGTTGTTCCTGAGTCTGTACTAAGGCTTGAAGTATAGTGTCAAGGCATCCGAAAGTATGTGAAAGATGAATACAAGGATAAAGTCACCTTCGGTATGAGAAACTAGGGCAGATTTTTACGTTCTCGTCGTCTAGCTTCCAACTGCTCTTGAGCAGTTATATCACACTCAATGGCTGCCCATGAACGCTCGAGTTCTTCCCAGGTGTTAGCAGTTTTGAGGATCGTATCGAAAATATTTAAAGCGATATGTGTTTGATTAGGTAGCCCAGGTTCAATATTAGGTTGCGTAGCTGCAGGTACAGTCATTGAGGAACAGTAACCATAGGAAATAATTTAAAGAGAGATTTCAGTGTTGTTTCGATTTGGTCGAAATAAAGAGAGATTTTTACGTTTTCTGAATGAAATAAAGATTGCAAAAGAAGGCCCTTTCCCGTAACTGCATTATATTTTAATATGAAAGTGTGATACGAAAGAAAAACATTTAGCTGCGTATTAACATGAGGTTTCTGTCAAAAGAAAAGTCACATATAAGCAGAAGAAGAAATCGGTGAGAAAATAACCGACGTAGCCGAGAGTAAACGTAGAATTTTGAAAATGCGAATTGGTCTTACACCCACTGATAGTCGGTGCAGAGGAAAAACAATAAACAGAAACAAAAAACCAGAATTCCTTTGTTATAGTAGTGGTCGTACTAAATTATAACAAAGCACGTCAGTTATGAATGAGCGAAATGAAATGAAACATAAAACACAAAGAAGCAAACTTGATAATACAGTCTGGACGGAATCGAGAATCTTCAAATTGCTTGTATATTAACTTCTTCCCCTGTAAAACTCTATTACAATCGATACCAAAAAGGTCCAGCCTGGTGTTCTTCTTTTTGTGATCTCTTTATACAAATTTGCCCTCTTCTACCTTATTTTCAAAAAGTGCCAGGTGCTTGCCTTTACGTGATTCGGTGTATATGATACATTTGTCCATAAACTGGATACAAGCTGTGAAGGCTCTGCTTGACAGCTGGCCTCGGTGAAATAGCACTCTAGAGCCAAATGTGGAAGCTTATCACCTATTTGTGAGTCAATGATGTGAAGAGCGCTGAGTTGTGCGCTCGGTTGAATCAAATGTTTATCAACTTGAGCCATATCTACCCTGTTCATCTTAGAGATATCCGTCGAATCTCTTTCATTCTTCTCCTCTAGATCGAGGGAGATCTGATCTATATTCATCTGCCTTATTGTCTCTGAGTCACCTCCATTATCCATTTCTAACAGCTCGCCATCTATGGCATTGAAAGTTTCTTCTAATGAACAAGTTACCTTTTGAGCCTATTCCTTGCTTAAGGTAATATTTTGTTCCCAATCCTTTAACAAAATATTACCTCTAGTTTGTTCAGCGATGGTGAGTCCGGGAGGGCCTGCTGCAAATCTGTTGTTAGTAGCTATTACCGCCTCTTGAAAAACGACCCGAGTAGCCTCTGCCTTCCTTTCTTTGATAGTCAGATATTCTGAAATACGATGGATTAACACGCAGTCTTCTCGGATCACCCCCACTTTGTCTAACAGACTTTGTTGTACAGAAGAGATCCTGCCCCTGATATCAATCGCCCGAGATTTAAATCCCTCGACATCGATCATTTTTCTCTCAGCAACCTCTAACTGAGCCTGTAACCCTGTGATCATACTCCTCTGCTGACTTGCCTGTGTTCGACCATCTCGGATCACTGAATTCGCTTGTTCCAACTTGGTTTTGAGGACCTCAATTTCCTTTTGTTCAGCCAATCGAGCTAGTTCTATTTCTCCACTCGCCTGACTCTTGGCGCTTTTCGCGGCCGAAGCTAATCGGGCTTCGAGTGTCTTGATCAAGTGATTCTTTCGTTTGAGCTGATTTTTCAACATCCCGACCGATAATTGATTTGCCGTCGCATATGCTCCTAGCGTCCCTGCGATCTCTGTGGCGAATTCTTCACTCTTTTTATTCTTTCCATCTGTCATTACTTTGAATTTTTTAGTTGTGGATCCTTCATCCTGGTAGAACTCCCTTTTCACAACTGCTTTCCTCTTTTTGTCAAAGAAGAATTCATTTGGGCGAAGCTCTTTCGCTCTGATAGGCATTAGCTCCTCACCGAAAATCCATCCCTCCTTTATATTCCCTTGTGTTGACTGCAAGGGGGTGACAGAAGTAATGGGTTCCCCGATCTGTTTCGCTGCCTTCCCTGGTGTGATGACCAAGTCTTGCTCCTTTAGAGGATCTGAGGTCTTCATCTCGGTTTCAAGACTCTGGGTTTCTGGTGGGTCTGTGTTCTTAACTTCCATCTCTGGACTATGTTCCCTGGATGTATCTTTGGTCTCTTCCTCTGCTTCGGGATTTTTCCTAGACCCCCCTTCCTGGTGTTTTTCAGGGTTAGAAATTTGCTCTTCGAAACCTTCAGCATCCTTCCCTTTTTCCTCGAAAAGACCCAAACCTCCCAGCACAACGGGGAGACATCTTTTTCTATGCTCCTGAAACTTTAAAACAAAGGCCATATCTTCAGGTGCTAGAGATCGGATCCGAACTAGCACTTCCCCGTAAGATCTCGCCCCTCGGAAAATTTCATCCGAGGGTGAACACTCATGTTCAAACCTTTTCAACCCACAATTTGACAAATGGGTGCTTACAATTTTCTGAGGATCATGCTTTTTATATTCTATAGAGACCAAACTCAAGTCTTCTAAGGTTGCAGCCTCAGCTTTAGCATGTCCAAAATCCAATAAAGAATAAGTTTTTAGCCGAACGGGGAAAAACGGCCATACCTTCTTCGATGATGCTTTGAGCTCTTTAGCTACTCCGCCGATCACTGTTTGTCGGGCAATTTCGCGACAAGCCAGCTTGTCAGGGATGAATAGTGGTAGTGCAAAAGGAGGAACATCATCTCCGAAGACTCTAAAATAGGAAAACTCTTCTTCTACGTACCAGTCTTCTATACCACTCAGATTTGCAGCGATGCTGTCTGAGATCCGAGGTGGCGAAACACCATAAATGGCGATGTGCAGGGGCACCATCACCCAGTTGAAAATTTCATAAATGAATTTGTCTGCCTTCTGCTCCCACAGCTTGTCGTGATATTCGTGTACAGTTTTTTCATGGGTTGGATTCCAAGCCCAATTCATCAAAGGGAATGGAGTCATGGAACATATTGCATCCATGATATACGCAGACATGAAAAATGCTGATGGTTTCCTATTGGCCTTTTGCTCCCGATACTCGGTAATCCTGTTGAACAAGTTGTCTGAGAGCATCTTCGTCCAGTTGAATGAGAAACCTTTAGCAACCCGAAATATGAGAGGCACCCAAGAGATATAAAAATGTGATGTATCCTCCAGTCCGAAAAGTCGGCATGTCATCATTGCCACATACATATATTGTGGCTCCAAAGAATCGATAGAATATATGCCCTTGTCATTTGCTCTGAACTTTGCACTGCACGAAACCCAATCTTTAATCAAACTGGGCATAGTTTTGTCAAATTCAATGCACTCCTTCTGTTTGAAACTCTCCAGGAAATCAACACCATACGTGTATTCAGATTTTGACAAAAGTTTATACATGCCTTGGATGTGCTCCGGTCTGAAAGTCCCGACCATGACCCGCTGGTCGTTTTGAATAGTTCTGGTGGGCAAGTCCATGTGATCCAAAGCCCATCTGATCATATCATAATAGGGGAGAAACCATGGTCTAGTTGTTATCTTATGCATTCCAGATTGAACAACAATCTTATATTTAGTGTTCAAATCATCCTTTTCAATTTCATTGTCATCGAAGTCCGAGTAATTCACCAACTCGGTTTGTAGGATATCTGAAACAAATGACCAATTTGGAACCGAACCGCCACTCCGAGGTGAAGTGTCGGAGACAGTATCTGTACCTTGCCCTGCGTCATCAACGTTAGCCTTTGCTGCTCTCCGTGAAGCCATAGCTGAAGCTTGCGTTTTCGCTCTTCTGCGATAAACCTGTGTATACATGCAGAAATAATTTCACTCGGAAAATGACCAGCTCTACATGCTTGTAAGAAATGTTTAAAATAAAATGAAAATCTCGTATATATTTGAAAACTCTGTATTATTCGAATTAAGTCTGTCAAATCGCAATTAGAAACAATTTATTGCGTGAATCCGATCTCGTTTATTCATGGATTTACCCTAATTTTTCATTAATGTCATCAATGTTTGGCGGCTTGACAGGCAGTCGGGGTATGGAGAGCAGCAGGTGCTTTGGGAAATGTGCAAACCTCGATGCGCGGGACGGAACGCATCTCGTTTTATTTTAAAATTTCAAACTTAGCAACGTTAAACATTTTCTCGCTTATCGCTGCATCGTGGATTTCTTTTCAAGAATTTGAAACTTTAACTCGCGAGACTGCGAGGGCCGACTTGGATTTAATTAATATTAATCATGATTTGGAGCGTTATTAATTGCATAATTAATTTATTCGCCATATCGCGACTTGGAAGTTCGAAAACAGATTTTTGGGGGAATGGTATGCCGAGTCGCGATACCGCGATGTGGCGATAATTAAGGCTCAAAATACGGGAGGAAAATCTCAGATTAGCTTACTAATTAATCTAGCCATAATCATGTCGCAACCTCGTGAGTCGGGATTCTAGATGCCTCAACTTTATGAAAGAACATGACGAGTGGCGAAATGCCGAGCACCAAATTTAACCATGGTGAGTTTTTTTTTTGACCTTTAACCCTTGACCAGGGTTATCGCAAGAATTATCGCGTTCTCGGCTCTCAGATTTGCAAGAACAGAAACTTGGGTTTGACGAATGCCGAGACGTGAACTCCCGACAACGTCCACTCATGAGTCACAAGATTTACCCTAGTTAATGTCTTGGGCGGAAATTGAAAACGATTTCGTCGTTTCGTGACTCGGGACGTGTGAACTCAAGG
>JASDQU010324316.1:770-11940 GCA_032191745.1 Picea mariana
AGAGCAACAAAAGGCATGGGTTAAGTGGTTACATTTGGGTGAGTATTGTTACAAAACCACCTACCACATGTCTATTGCTATGTCTCCTTTCATGGATTTGTACAATTATGATCCTCTCACCTTTGTGGATATTGTATTTGTGGATAGCATAGCACCTATGGTATAGGATTGGATTTATAAGATCCATGATATACTCAAGGTACTCAAAAACAATTTTCACATGGCACAAAATCAACAAAATATTCATGCAGATAAGAACATAGTGGAGCGCACTTTTGGGGATCTCGTATACCTAAGACTCCAACCATACAGGAAAACTTCTATAAAGAGGAGTGGTACATAAAATGTTCAACCTCATTTTTTTGGACCATACAGGGTGAGGAGAAAGGTAGGTGTCATCGCATATGACCTTGAGCTACCTTCTTGGAGCAAAATACATAATGTTTTTCATGTATCATGCTTGAAAAGAGACTTAGGCTAACACATCACTCCTATTGAGGAACTACCTCCATTGGATGAGGAGGGACAATTGATATTGATACCAGAAATAATGTTGGAAGTTATGGAGAAAAGGCTAAAGAAGAGGAGCATTAGGGRGTACCTAATCAAGTGGAAAYATTTTCCTATTGAGGATGCTACATGGGAGAATGAATAGGTTCTTGAGAAGGTAGGATCARAAGTGCTTGTGTTCAAGCAATTYCTAGTAGGGGAGACTGTAATGTCCCCTACCTCTTAATGAGAGGATTACARATACTTAGTAGTCTATATGTCCCCACTAGACTATAGTCTCATGAGATATGGGRGCTAAGAGACTCCAAAGTATTCACTTTARCACAATGTTATAATTTAGAAGTGACTTTGGGGRAAAAGGTAAAGTAAGTGGGAAAAAATACCACATGGAGAAAAATAAGGAGTTAACCCTAGAGGGTGGTAAACTAACTCARCTAAGAATCAAAACATGGGTATAAAATAAAAATGAGGGCACYTCACTCATTATTCATGTCATTTTCACTTTAYCATCTTGAKMTCTTGAGCTAAGGATGTTTTGAGGGTTTTGRGAGAACAAACCCTCDAGATCAKCTYGGTGGTGAAAKATTCCACCTTTCCTAGTCCAAGCTTAGTCACGGAGGTGGAAGATCCCTCCCCCACCATTCTATTCAGCTATAGGTTGGTTCTACAGGGCAGGAGGAGGATAATATGCACTAGTGAGGGTTTTCTAGTAGGAGGGTGCACTTGTTGAAGAAGATACATATGATTTGGAGAGAGGAGGAGGTTTTGGAGCCCAAAATCTATTGGGATTTCATTATGGGGCCTAGGGTATCTTTTCTAGTCTATGGTGGAGGGGGTTTCTCTGACAGATATTTTATTGGGAGTGGCATGAGTTTGAAATGAGGAGGGTGCACTGTAGAAAGGGGATCCATCCATTTGAGGGATCATAACACCCTCAATCAACTAGATACTTAGCCAAGGGGTTTGCCCTCCCCATATATATTGTTCTATTGATTTTGGTAGGGTTTGGAGGTCTTAAGGAGGGAGTATGAAATATCAGTGAGCTATAGCCAACAGGAAGTGTGCAACTCATCCAGGGAGAGTAGATCCAACACTTGAAGGGAAATAAATTGATCTTATCCTTTTCCTCAAGGGTTTGTGTCTCCTTTGGAGGATTTTCTCTTCAATCTTTGAGATTGTTGGAGAAACTATCATTCCAGCTTGATTATTCTTCTTGTATCTTTCCAGATCCACAGATCTATTGTAGCTGGATCATCATATTATCTAAATAAAGGTTAGATCAGAAGTTGTTGGCTCTTTCTTGGTATACATTGCTTGTATCTTGTCATTTCCTTGTGTTATATGCTATTTTATTTATCTCTATGCTATAATCTTCAAAGAAAATACATTCATGTGCAATTTTGATGAAGTAAACCTGCATAACACATCGAAACACTAAAACAAATAGTCAAAATAACCCTTGGTTCTGGKAAAAACCATCTTGGAAACATTATATCCTTTCTAGAACTTCCATTAGGTGGGTGGAGCAASGTCATCCCCTTCCTAAATGAATTTTGTGGAGTTTGGATGTTTTTGTGTTTGCTCAAAATACCTTTATTGATTCATTGAATTGATCTTCCTTTTATCGATGATGCATGTCATAGGTAGATTAGATTTGGGGCCAAAAATMSCAACAAGATAAACATAACCACACACTCCCTTGTAGATAGGGGTATGTTCCAACWATGGTTGTTGAACGCATTGATTGATCCACCCAAATTTCCCTTGCTTGATGGAAGGGAATGAATTTTTTGCATGATGTCATGAGGGTGATTATTTATTTTTATACAATGTAATAATCTCATAGATCATGGATGATAAGAAAAAATGGTTGGATCTCACAATCATTGAAATAAGGCTTAATAATCACATATATAATCAAATAGATAGAATAATTCATTAACAAAGTGAAGTAAATGACATATGTAAGTGAAAGTATTTCCCTTCCTTCTCTTCATGCGATTATTGTTTTCCCCTCTTTAGGGATGGCTAGGGATAACTAGAATATAATTCACCACTTAAGAAATTATGTATAAAATGAGTTAAGTGTAACACCCTATGGTGTTTGTAGGTATTATGTGATATTTTCGGTTGTTTGTAAGGGTAGACATTGTTGTTATTTTGGATGAGAAACTCTTCACTAGTCATTTCTAGCTAATGTTTACAAGTATCATCCTCCATGGATGCTAGTCAAGGTTTCTATTAGTGAGTAGTTGTTGGTGAATTGGACCTTAGCATGTATTGTGTTCTCTTCCCATAATTATTAAGCCTTATATTAGGTGCAAACCACCCTCTTGCTAGACGTTGAGTGTTTGTATTGTTAGATGGACACTTAATTTTTGGATCGTGTTGATCACTCAACACACCCTAAAAGTCTATGTTCATTTTTTACTTTTTGGGTACCACTTGATCCTTTACATTCTCTGTTATGCCTTCAGTATGAAACTGATACTTGCATTTATTTTTTATGTTCATTCTAAATTCTGCTTGAACATACAACAAATAATCATCTTAACTCTAAAAAGGACTTAACAACTACTCGAAGTTCGACAACCTAATTTTTTTCCCCGACTCACTCAGGAAATTAGGCATTGGTGGAGATAAAAGGTGAAGAAAATAGATTGTGAATTCAAAATAGCCGAGCGCTGGCCTTCATCGATGTCAGCTGAAGAAAACCTTTATTTTCTATGAATAAGCCTCAAGAAGGATTTTTCCGAAGACCGATTCATTCGGCTTCGGCAGAAAAGTGTAATATAGTAATTGCCGCACAAATAGAGGAGTGACATTGCCGACTGTCCACTCCCGAGACGCTTTCGACGACAAAATCTTATAAATATGATGGCCCGTCGAGAAGCGATGCACCTGAACTTTCTCCGATCACCAATCCTTGATATCATAGGCATCAGAATTTTTATCAGGAAAATATCAATATAAATATACACTCAGATAATAGCCGATCCTCGGTCTCTACATCAGAGTGATGTGATGTGACAAGATGTTTTAACCCCTGAATGTGTCAGGTACGCCACATTCAAGGCTCTTAGTTAATTCATGGATAACACATTAGTTACTAATTCGTGCGCAAATCAAAAGGAACCATTAAACCCACCGATACAATGCATCTTCCTCCACGTCTCTGCCGTCGACCAATTAAGATTTGTCTGGAGAAATCTGATAGTAGTTTATTTTTAATCTGCATTCATTACTCGTATTAACTAATTGATATGACTGATAGTACCTCTCCATCCATATCCTTTGCAATTCATTGTGTACGATCCTATTCTGCGCAACATGAAATTTGGAACAAGCAGAAGAGCGAAGCTAACAGTTCAGAGGAAACGTCCAAAGTTCAGTGAGTTTTAAACAATTATCTTAGCAAGCATTATAGGCATGTATCCTCTTATGGTGTTTTTTACGCTCCATTCATTTGTTCTCACCCAATGTTGCTTTGTACACATGTTTAAAGGGAATTTTTAATTGTAGGAACAATGCCTCCAAAGAAACCCTCCACTAGGAAATCACCTAGAGCACCAAAGCTGTAAGAATCAGAAGTAGGAGAGGGCTCCTCCCCATTCGTTGCAGCACAATTGGAATTTGCTTCCAAGCCAGTACCCGTCATCAAGACGATCACCAAAGAGGCCTTTGTCTAGCCCCTGGCTTTCAAGACACAAAGGAAAGTATTGGAACCAAAAAAACATTTCCTCAATGGGAAGAAGTGATCAAGAAAATCAAGAAGGAAGAACCCCACGAATATACCCCACACAATGATCCTAACACAAGGAGGCTAGATGACGAGGTCCTCCCAAATATTCGCAAGGCTTATTTGCACATGGTGGCTAGCCAGTCTCTGGTGTTTCCTTGCATCGATCTCCTAAAGTGGCTTATTGACCATGTTGATGCCCACAAATGTTTGATTAACGATGATAACCATGAATGCATCGGGGTTTTCCTTCCATCAGAGGTTCAAAGTTATTACAAGCTCAGGGATTCTAAGCTAAATTTGAGCATTGATTTCATTCCGAGCTTCTATGCATCACACGATACCAGCAAAATCATGGCCTCTTGGTGGAGGGAAGACAAAAAGTTCATGAACCGGACTGCTGGCTGGTACCCAACAACCAATCTCAGGGAACCATACATATATCTCATGTCTTTGCTCTGCAGGTTGCATGGGGAGAAAGTCTACTCCCGATTTTCATAGGCTTGGATGCCTCTAGCTTATACAGTCACCATTTCAGGCACAGGCTTCAATTGGGGTGCCATAATCTCCAAACAATTGAGCACCTGCATAAGGCAAGCTCAGGTGCCGAAGGAGGGAGATACCCCTGCCTTCTACCTGGCCTCGTATCTGTTGGACATCATCTATGATAGGAACACTTTCTTTGGGATGAACCTGAATTGGCACTCTTTGGAGATCGTGGTCCATGTATACTTCAACATCTTATGGGAAAACAGGTTCAAAAATTCCTATGTTGTTATCTGTGATCAGTTTATTGCACACATTTACTTCTTGCTCTTCAGGAAAGAGTGCCCTAGGCTATCAAACAAAGCAAAAAAGGTTATATCAAAAGTTGGTCACTGGTATTTAGATGAGCGTGAAACCTACATTAGGGTTTTCAGTACCACAGGGGCTCTCCATTTGTTACCTTTGTATGTTCCCGATCGACTAGTATTGGGGGAAATTTGCTATCAAACCATTTTGTAGGGGTATAATGCCACTTTAGTAAAAGATAAGAAGTGATCTTTCATATCGTATGGATTTCATATTGGCTTCTACATGGTCAAAGACATGGCGCGTGCTAAACAAGAAGGGATTAGTCAATTAGAATACCAATTCCAAATTGACCGGTTTCGCAAACACAATCCCAAGGGCTTGGTCCCACAACATTCATCGTAGGTATCTTCCTATTGGCCTTATGCCCATGACCAGTTCGAGGATGAAATTTTCACTAAAAATGCTCAAGATTGGAATGAGGTAGTGGCAAGGAGGGTTGACCCTCGAACGACCAGGTTCAAAGCCATGAGTTGGGAAGATAAAACGACGCCTTTGAAGCAGACAGTTCAAGAAATTATCAGGACCCAGGAAGGAACAATAGCACAGGAATTGGGTGAGGAAATAAATGATCCCCAAGAAGACATTGAAGCTGCAGGAGTTCATCAGGAATCCCTAATACAAAAAAGGGATTCCCCTTAAGTTCAAGTTACACCTGGGATGGTGGAACTCTTGTACCAACAAATCCAGTTGCTAATGAAATGGATGTAGGATGATCCATACCTTGTTGTAACACCTGCGCTTTCAACTAGTATCCAAAGTCTCCTGACAGAGCCAAGTGGCCCTAGTTCCTTAAATATCGATAACACCAATGGATCAAGTAACCCTGGATCCACAACATTTCCGGTCAATTCCCAGGAAGGCAGAACAATTCCACCAGAGACAGGTCGGGTGTCGATAGAAACACAAGCCCCTAATCCCCTGAGAAAAATTATACAAGTATATAGTGATGAGGAGAATCCAGGACCATCTCACAACACCTTGGTGCGTGTCCAATAGGAAGAAGGCCCCGAGAGAACTCCTTCCCTTGAGCCCGAAGTTCAAGACAAGGAAGTCTCACAAAAGGAAGAAAAAGACAAAAGAAGCCTCGACACGAAAGACTCCGATAAATCAGGAACTAAAGTGGATCTGAATGACGAGCCCAAACCCGGGGAGACAAAGAAAGGATCCAAAAAAATGAACAAGCAAGTAACAAGTATGTACCCGACACCTCTATTATGCCCAATATTCAAATCCCCGATGAGCAACAGGTAGCGCTCGAAACTGCAACGAAAAGCAAGGAAGTTCAAGAGACCACTCTTGAACAAATATACACCACTGGTATCCTGGAAAACAACCTCACATGGGGTGATCAACAAATACCAGAGCCGGCAAATGAGGTAGAAAAAATCTATGTGATCTCCTATGATCAGAAGAGAAAGGCCATCATTCAAAGGACTGCAAAGAAGAGGAGGATCACTTTGGATCACTCCATCTTGGTCACTACAGAAGAGAACTTAATCAACACAACAGACGCTCGTACGTTTGAACTGATCAGCATGGGAAAATCCCTCTCTAATGTCGGTCAGGATACAGCCAGGAGGGATGAAAAGGAACTAGCTGCCGCCCTGAAAGAGATTGAACACTTGCACCATATTTTCGAATACTATAAAGGCGCCACACATACCACGATATATTTAAAAGGTGATTTGTTAGGAGTTTACAACGAGTTCAAGAAGGAAAGACTCTTCTTAATCGAAAACATAGTTGAATTCCATGAGGACACTCTCATGGCACTCGCGACATGCAAGGAGATGGAGCGATGGCATGAAAGGGTGCAACAATAGAAAGAGAGACTCAAATACATTGAGGCAGTCCAACAGGGTATCAACCTGTGCCTCAACCTGTAATCAACCTGTACCATAAACAAGTGCATGAACCATGCACAAAATTGTACCAAACAGCCTGTAATCAACTTGTACCATAAACAAGTGCATCAACCATGCACCAACCTATACCAAACATGTGTCAACTACTCATCAACCATTACTCATCAATATGTACCAACATCATCAACTATACACCTCATGTATGTGCCAACTCATCAACTACTTGTCTCAACCATGTACCCAACATGTTCCTCAACCAAAAGCCCTCATCAATTTCATCATAAAAATATGATATGTAACTTTGTAATAGACCTGGTGTATATGATCACATACCTGCAAACCTTCCTTAACTTTAACAACAAGAGACTATCATTTTCATCAAACTTTTCTTTAGTCTCACATGACTAGTTTTGGATTAGTCAACAACACTAACTTGAAATAATCATAACTATGTACCTGTAATGAATAAAGATATGAAACTGCTACACAATGTTCTTCAGTGTGTTTTGTGCAATTCCTCCAAGTTTCACTACTCAGAACCTCTCAGAAAAGGAGTTATAGAAAAAATGGCATACCTTGCTAAATTTTGGATTATTCTAGAGAGCAACCTTGTAGAGTGTGCCCCTCACGGAATATTTGTTGAATGGATATGAAAATGTTACAAAGAATACTAAAGATTGTACTATAACCAATACATTTGTTCTTACGGAATTTGTATCTTTTCTGAATAATTTATGATGTTTTTACCCGAAACACCTGTTTTAGACTAGTTTTAGGACTAGCCACAAACCCTATTTTCCTCGGAGTGTAACTCCAAAAATAAAACGATCCACAAGATAATTTTTTTACCATAGATACTTGGATATGTTTCCTCAATGGAATATCAATTTCACGACCTGAATCATTCTAAAAAAAAAATATTGTGAAAATGGTGAGATAACCTGTGAATAACACACCTTAGAAAGAATCATCAAAAGAATTTATTCTCCCTTGAATTCCGACCTTCTTTTATTCACCTTCCCTCTGAAATTCGGCTTAGATATAATTTTGTTACCTCAAACACCTATAGATATTCAATATGCTCAAGTGTGATCTAAAATCAGAGAGCCTTGCCTCTTATTTATACTCTCCAAGTAGCTTCCTTAAAAACATCTTCTAGGTCACTTTTCCCACTTTCCTTATTTTAGGGTTAATCCACTTCTAATTTCTCCATTAAATTTATTATTTAAACAATTTATTTTGTAGTAAATTTGAAGTATAGTACACTCAAAACTTTATTATTTACCTTCTAAAATCTCTTAAACCACTTGGACTACTTTGACCTTTTGGGGCTTCTAGATGACATATGAGAGTCATCCAACTTCGTAAGGCCATAACTCTCAAACCGTGAGGAGTTATGTGGCATTCCACATACCACCAGAAATGGAATGACATGTACTATACATATATAATAGTATTACCTACAAATATATCAAAACTCATACCATTATCCATCAAACAAACTTGGGTCCATTACCCAAACTCGGGTTCTCCAACTTCTTATGGCCATAACTCTCTAACCGTGAGGAGTTATGTGACGTTCCATATACCACCGGAAATGGCATGAAAAGCACTATACATATAGGATAGTTTCACTAACAAATTCATTGACCTTCATCTCATTATTCCACAAATAAGCATGGGTTCTCTAACCATACTTTTAGGATAACTCAATCCACAATGCGTCTTCCCATGAGGGATTTCACCATAAGGGGACCACTTTGGAGTTCATCCATTTGTGCTTATTATCAACCATGACAAGACAATAATGAGTCATATTTAAATCAAACAAACTTGGGTCCATTACCCAAACCTTTGTGCTATCAGGATTTCTTCAAGGGTTAACATCAACGACAACCAACCTTAATCAACATTCATTACTTATTTTAGTTGAGTAGTATTCTCTCATCATAGCCCTATATTCATATATATTAAACAATTGACTATGGGCATGGATAATAGAAGAAACATTGGTTTTGGGCAAATTGGCCAAGGAAAGATGAAATGGCTCTCTAGTATTCCTAATCTCACCAATTAGGCTTCTTATTTCATCTAAATATTATTTGTTTTATGTGTATGTTTCTTTTGGGGGTGTTTGGGGATTCGGGTTTGGGTTTAGATTAGGGTTTTACTCTATCCTAGTGGAATAAATATTGCATTTAAACAATAACAATTTTTTTACAAACTATCCATTGGATGTAGCCTGGGTGGTTGGGAGGAATGATTGTTACCCTCCTAGGTTAAAATCCTTGGAGTGACATGTTGTTCCCTTAATGAGTATATATATTCTCTTGTTGTTGAGCCCCCAATATTCTGAAAATAATTGACCACTCCATGTTCTCTCGCAGATTTCAGGGAGGTTCTCTGTGGACATAGTGAGCGCCAATCATCTCCGGTATAGTGAACCACATGTAAAAAAACATTTTCTTACAAACTATTCAAATTTTATAATTTAAAAAATATTAAAATAACATTTGAAATTAAATCTTCCTCAAAATAAGAAGTAATTTATAGTAAAGGCTAAGTGTCAACAATGCCAACCTTCCTCATGCTTGTCCTTATTATACCTACGTCAAATCAACAATAAAATGTGCACACATGTTGGAGAGAAAATGGAGAAAATGACAACACAAGTAGGAGAAATAAATAGAAAAGGGGGTCACAATATTTATTTATTTTTAGACAAAGAAATTTGTACATGTTAATAACACAAGTGCGTTTTTATGAACATGCATGCATTTCTAATGCACACATGCTTTTATTCTACATATTCAACATGAAAGAAAGTTACTTGAGTACGTGGAGGTTTCACAAGGGGAAACGATATTAAAATGAGAATGCATGCACATTTTAAAAACATGAACATTTTCCTAAAACTAAAAATAAGCATGTATACACATTGCAACAATTTCAAGAACCAACTTCATGTAGTTGCCCCAACTAGAGTAAATATAGTCAACTACAATCAAGTGCAATAAACCATAGTCAACTAAAGCAAATAAATCCAAATAGAGTAAAAAATACTCAAACATGACCCAGTATAGAGAATTGTAGTAATCCATATCCAATTAGTGTAATCATAATCAATCAAAATCAACCAAAGTCAATTAAAGTAAACCTAAGTTAAGTCAAATTAACCACAATCAACCATTATAAACCAAATCCAAAACTATATTAAATTAACATAAATATTGGTTGAGTAATTAAAGTTATCTATAACTAACTATAGTTAGTGGGGATAAACATCTAGTTAATCGCAATCCTAGAGTAACCATAATCAACCAAAGTCAACTTAATTCAACTTAATTTAACTCTAATTAACAACAATAAACCATTATAAACCAAATCCAACCACACATCAATATAACCAATTAGAAGAAACGATTGTTAGTTAGAGTCAACTAGAGTAAACAATGGTCAATTGAAGTCAATTGCGACCAACTGCAATCAACCCAATTAAACACAGGCAACTACAATTAACTAAACTAAACCATAGTCAACTATAGTAAACAATAGTTAACTAGAGTTAACCAAACCAACTATTGTGAGCTAGAGTAAACCATATTCAATAAGAATAACCTTAGTCAAACAAATTCAATTGAAGTAAACCTAAGTTAACTCAAATTAACCACAATGAACAGTTATAAACCAAAAACAACCATGACCAGAACCAAAGTCCACTATAGTCAACCTAGTAAACCATAATGTGACATAACCCTATATTTTTTCATTTTGAATGATTCTCATAATGTAGTGAGTGATAGTTAACCCCCAATAAAACATAGTGAAGCATCACCAACCATAAGAAACCAAAGTAAGACACAATAAACGAAAATCAACTAGAATCGACCACAATAAAATAAAGAAAACTACAATGAACTGTAGTAGATCATAGTTAATGAAAGTGAATTATGCCCCACTGTCAACATACGAAGACAACCATAATCAACTACAAGTAGTGAGTGTGAGACAAAGTACATCATAATCAACTAAAACCCATGTCACCCAAAGACAACCATACTCAACAATAGCTCAAGCCAAAATCAATATTTAAGCTTAGTGGGTTGACTTAATCGTTTCAAACAAACTCTTTCAAGGTGGCATAGTGAGCCCTCTAGTTTTACTCCCATAGTAGTGAGTGTGAGACAAAGTACATCATAGT
>JASDQU010324324.1:0-12951 GCA_032191745.1 Picea mariana
TTTGAATGGCTTATTGATGTCCGTTAATATTGTGATATTAAAGTCTATCTACATCACATATTATTATTATTTTTAAAATTTTCCATTTGAATCAAGATAGATATGTTTTTTAAATTTTCTTTCAGAATGAATTCCTGTTTCTTAATGTTTTAAATTGTCTTTCACAATGAATCAAACAGGATGTAACGTGAAATTAGTTACAGTTATAAATTCACGGGGCTCCTTAAAAGATGGAAACACATATTATAAACTACAACAAAAAGGATCGTGAAAAGGTATTAGTATGGAATTGGAAAATAAAGAAAAAGGTATTAGTATGGAATTGGAAAATAAAGAAGATAGATAATATATATACACACTTAAATTGTGGCAACAATGATTCTAAGTGATATGTATCAGAATATTGGACTGGAATTGGATGGCAATGATGACTCTATATTGGAAAATAAAGAATATATAGATGGGGCAATAATCTTAAAATATGACTGCTAAAAAATAAATTATTAATGTCGATGTAGCCAAAGTATTTGTAAACATATTATAGGTATGAGAAAGATCCTCTATACACAGTTAATATTGTCATCGAGGGTTTTTCTCTGCGAGTTCAACCGCATCATAAGAGTCAAATAATGTTGTGGTGAAACCACATTAGAAGTGAAAAACAAAAGCTTTGGATGCTTTAAATTATTTTATTTTTTACTAAAATCAATATTTTATTTTTTTAGGAAAATCGATTATACTTAAAATTAAATAATTTAGAAAATCAGTTATATGCGTAAATATCTGCGTAGTTTACAAATTGAAATTGTTTCAAGCAATCCAATCAATAACATAACATAGAAGAATCATTTAACATCATGAATTTTTCCGAGGATGGGGTGTCCTCGAGATCATCTAGAGAAACCGTTGAGGCGTGGGAGTTAGAGCTTGAAGCCCAAGAGAAAACGTGGCAACCACATGCCATATCACTCACTTCCACTCAGGGATCCTTTAGCACTTATCTCGATCATGGATGGATGTACCTCTCGATGATGAATATGTTACTCTTCTCCGTGATCTCAACATAGGTGAATAACTCTTCTCAATTAGTTCTGTAATTTTGTAGAGATCAAAAGGTGTACTCGGGAGATGACAAACTGATGGGGTTGATTATAATGTTGAGTGGGGAGATGGTTGTAGAGTTGGAATCTTTCAGTTTTATAGCGAACCTAGGGTCGGAATTGTACTCGCATTTAGACTTGGCATAAGCAAGAAAAATGTTGGAGGATATGAATATGATTGTAGATTTGGAAGGGAAGATACGAACTTGAATTTTCATCATTCTAACTTTAATGAGTAGAATGTATAAGGATTCCAAGGTAAGAGTCTCTCTGACCCGGGGTTTATTTATTAGTTGGAATTAGGTTTTAGCACTTATAGTGTTGGAAGGGATTGGAGCTCATTTTGTTCCTGAGACTGGTCTGTTCCATTTTCTTCTAGTGTGTGTTCTTCGAGTCATGGCACCACGGGGTAGGAAACCTAGCCATCCCTCTGTAAACAATCCCATGCTGCCAAATATGCAACATAGTTTTATGTGGACATTGTTCCCAAAGAAGGAAAGTTCGCCATGCAAGATCCGAAGGTGGAAGTTTGCTTAGCGTGCAAATTTAAGGAGGACGAAGAGGTGGAAAACTGGGTTGGGGTCTGATCCCAGATATGGGATGCACCAGAACCAGGAACTACAAATTATTTTGTACATTAGAACTCTATTGGCATACAAAAAAAATGGTGGCTTTAGGGATGTTGCCCAAGGAGGAGGATTTTAGACAACTGAAGAGACAAATGGAAGCTCTGGAGATAAATAATGCATATATTATTGAGGTTCTCACTTGGATGCCACATCGTTTAGGCATGACCTTCACTCCCCTAGTGAGACAATACTCTGGACGAGAACCTTCAAATGTCGTTGTCCACCCCCATGTTTCTCATGACTAATGATGGAAGATGTTGTAGTTTTTGTTTTTTCTTTATCTAGATATATATAAGGTGGTCTTATGCTAAATGTTTTGACTTCCTTTTTCTTTATTCTTTTCATTGTCCTGTTTGCATAAACAATAATGCTATTGTTCTTTATTATGCCTATTATCTTTTGACAAAGACTATTCAATACCTATGCATTTAGTCATATTAAGTTTTATTTTCCAACATATATTTCCCAACTAATTGGGCTTCCTGCCATACAACCCTTGTTTTTTCCAATACATATATAGAGATATAAATGATTTAATTTTAAGTATAATTGATTTAAAAATAAAATAAAATAATTTAAAGCATAATGTTTCATGTAAAGCGGTACACATCTAAGGCTTTTGATTTTCTGTTCAAATGTTGTTTAACCACAACATTATTTTTCCCCTGTTGAACTCACATAGGAAAACCCTCAATGTCAATACTAAATATGTATAGAGGATCTTTCTCATAACTATTAATATGTTTACAAATACGTATGGCTCCATCCAATAATATACACGACATTAATAATAATATAACTTTTTAAGATTATAGCCACATCTCTATTTACATTCCTTATTTTCCAATTCCATTTCCATTCCAATATTCTATTGCCATCCAATTCCATTCCAATATTCTAATACCTATCACTCTAGAATCATTATTGCCACAATTTAAGTGTTTATATATATATTATCTAGATCTTCTTTATTTTTCAATTGAAAATGATGAATTGATTTGATAACTTGAAGGATGGAGGGGGGCTCTGCGACTAGGGTTTCGCTAGCCACATCCCTGCCCACAGTCCCCTAGGCCCGACCTTTTGCATCTGCGGTTGCTCTTGATCATCGTTGCCCGAATGAGCTCTTCTCTGTTAGTATGTTATGATGTGTGTGTTCGCGTGCTTCCGGATCTAGCTGTGGTTTTATCTGGTGACAGGAGGCAGTAGTGGCGGCTATGGAGGTGGTAGTTTTATGGGGTTGTTGTGACGAGAGCTCCTTGCTCTGATTCTTCTCTACCGCTGCGACTAGCCTCATTCCAGGTGGGGTGCTGGCAGATTTTTGTTCTGATTTGTTGTGTTTGGGTTCTATGGTGCCCCATTTCTTGTGATCGACATGTTTTGCGCGGATCTATGGTTTTTTTTTTGTGCGGTTCTTCTGCTTGGTGACCTGGGGTCTTTTTAAGGCCATCTCTTCTTGCTGTCAGTTTTTATCTGTGGGTGCCCCCTCTCTTTTGGCAGTCGTCTATGTTGTCTCCTTATGATCATCCTCTCTAGTTTGGGGGCATTTTTCAGGGTTTGATGTATACCCTCTACTTCGTGGTTTTGAATTCAAAGTTATTGATGCTGAGTTCTAAAGTTTTGAAGTTGGGATTTAGGGTTTTGGATCCTCTTTTTTTGAGAGGAATGTATGCCACTATGACATGATCTGTCATGCTTCTAGGTTTTCTTTGGAGGCCTTCATTGATGCTTGCTGTTTGAAAGGTTTCTTTTGGGGTTTTCCCACTCCTGTTTGTGGTTCCTCTCTCTAGTTATGTTGGTTGTTTAGGGTTTGATGTATGCTCATATCAGGGTCCTTCTAGAGGGTATTGTTGTCTCTCTCTTCTTCATATCATATGAGGGGTTTGTCTAGTTCTTCGAGGTCCTTTCTAAGGGCGTGCAATGTTGATGCGTTGACACTTTGAGGTCCTTTCTTAGGGTGTGCAACTCTTTGGTTTCTCTTTTTTTGGTGTTCATAGGACGGGGTTTTGTTTGGTTCCATTACCTTCTGGTTCTGATTGATGTGAGAGCTTCATACCACTCTAACATGGTCCTTTCAACTTCTGGGGTCTTCTTTGGGATTTCTTTCTCGGCGTGTTTTTCGTGGAGGGGTTTTCTTGTACTTCAATGGTCATTCTACGACTTACTTCGGGTTGTTCCCAGATCATTTATTGTACATTTCTTTGTGGCTTATTAGCCAGCGTCTAGACCCCTTGGGCTTCTTTTTTCTGATCACTTTACCCATGGTTAGGTCATGCTTAAGGCACCTACAAAATTTAATTTGGTTCTCCTCGGATAAATAGAATTATGTTTTTTTTTTTTGTGAAATTTTTTATCTATCTTCTTTATTTTCCAATTCCATACTAACATCTTGTTTATCTTCCAATTCCATACTAATATCTTCTTTATCTTCTAATTCCATACTAACACCTTTTCACAATCCTTTTTCATGTAATTTAATATATGTTTCCATCTTAAAGAGCCACATGAATTTATAACTTTAACTAATTTCATGGTACATCCTATTTGATCATTATGAAACACAATTTAAAACATTAAGAAAACCGGAGTGATTCATTAGATTCATATGAAAGACCATAAAAAAACATATATATCTTGATTCAAATGGACAATTAAAATAAAAAATTAATATGTGATGTAGACTTTAATATCACATCATTAAGGCAACTGATAATCCATTCAAAACCAATCAGTTCAGATTAACGAATGTGCATAATAAGCATCTTGCTTAATGCTAAAAGCTAATCCCACAAGACTTATTCTGATTGATGCTAAATACAAATATCACAAAGACTTACAGTTATAATGGCGAGTATTTCCACTTGCACCGAACTGCAGCCAAGATAAAATTGAGGAAGAATGCCTAAGAATACACCAGAATTCCACTCTTCCAATTATATTCGGAATGGGAGTCTGAATGTAATTCACTAAGAAGATAGCTGCCGATTCCCCACTTCACCCAAACGAGGGCTTGCACAGCACTATATACCCATTTCTTAAAGGGCTTTATACCAAGAACTCCTGCTGCTACGCTGCCTGACACAATGCACATTATCTCCAGAACTATCACTGCACAAACTGGCCATAGGGGACGAACCATTTTTGAATTTCCTGCTTTCCGTTACAAATACAAATGCAAGCCGTCCATGCACAAAGCAATAAAAATGGCTATAATTATGACTGCAACTCTAGGTATAGAGGGTGGCATGGAATGTATATCATACCATTTACCAACGCTTCCTTCATATGCAATAAACACAGCCCAAAATATAGAGCCAAGCAAGTTGACGGCACCTGCGAGAAATGATAAGGTTCTGAGGCCTAGAAGAGGACCTCGAAAGGTTAGCACTTGGCAAATATGGGTGTCATTGTCATTAATGTCATAAGACTTGGTATTCCATGACTTCACCAGCGCTGTGGTTAGAAATGCATTGGCAACAAATCCACTTCCTTTAGTGCCCACAACATAAGTTTTTACTGCCTTTCTTGCAACCATAGAGGTAGAGAAACCATCCACTCTGAACCATCCAATTAGAAGAAAGTTGATCAATATCTCTGTCAACCTTGGCAATATTAAGGAGGGAATCCGAAGCCATGACGCATTGGAGATGTACTCCATGAATTGCCTCATTGATGAATTGGACTTGTTGTATGACAGCATTACGACTGAAGTGTAGAGACTATTTAATATATTTGTTATTTTATATGAAATTTTTTTATTTGTTATTTTATATGAAATTTTTTTATTGAACATTATGTATATATATATATTTTTTGGCATTATTCACACTAAAGATTATTGTCCTTATCTAATTTCATTACAGACTAAATGTTATTGTGTTTTAATGTTTTTGTGTTTTAAAGTTTTTTCCAATGTTTAAATATGTGTTAGTTTGTATGGATGGTAAAAGAATTGATTTAAACTTTACAATATTTTTAAATAATTTATTATTAAAATATTTTTCAAAAATTAAAAATAATTGATGTAATATATTTATTAATTTTATATAAATATTATATCGTTCAATAAAATTATATAAGTTGAAAAATTAAAAATAATTGATGTAATATATTTATTATTTTTACATTAATATTATATTGTTAAATAAAATTATATAAATATTGTGGTATGCTTTTTTAACTAAATAATATTAAGAGTTAATTTACGTGTGTTAATAATAATGAAGGATATTTGTTCTCACTACCATTTTTGGAAAGAAAATGATATCAATACACGTTTATTTATTTTTATTAATTTTCTAAAATATGATTTAACAATTTACATGTTATAGTATTTAACTTGTAATATTATTGAATTAACATTATCAAAATAATTAATAAAAATAATTTTTTTAATGTAAAACATTTCAAGTTAAAAATAAGAAGATTTTTAAATTTATTAATAATTTATATTTTAATTTTTAAATTTACAATTTTTTCAATATGATGATAATGATTAGTCCATTGAGATCTAATTGGTTTATCAGATCTTAAAAGGGTAAGGGATTACTTGCAATTCTTTAGAATTTTGTTTGTGTGCTAGAAAAACATTAAGAGAAGCTTTCCAAGATCATCATAATTTTGTTGAGTTAAAAAGTTAGGAATATTGTTAGTGTGACAAATATTTTGAAATTAAAATCTAATTTAGATATAGATTGGACAATCTAAAAAAAATCAATATTTTTCTTTTTTAAAATTTAGAAACATACAATATACTTGTTATTTTTTCAAAAAAAATCAAAAGGTATACCAAAAATTACGAAAGCATTTTTTATATAATATCTTCTTATAATTTTTTTTATCTGTATGTACGGAAATTTGATTATAGCATTTAATTGGATTGCAAAAAAAAGAGCAGATTCGTTTTCGATGTTCTATTTTTTCATAAAGTCCAGAGACTTACTATTGTTTTTTTTAATGTTCAGCTTTCCAAATTCTAAACGCGGAGTATTGTGTTTCGTATTCCTTTACACGTAGTATTGTGTTTCTTACTCCTTTAGAAGAAATGTGGAAGAGAAAAAGTGTAGTATTGCGTTTCTTATTCCTTTAGAAAAAATGTGGAAGAGAAAAAGTATTGGGATTTTTTTTTTTTTAATATTTTGTTATAAATTCACTTTCCCATTATGCACAAAGTAGTAGACATCTCATACAATTGCTAAATAAAAATAATTGGTTTTCCATATTTTATAAATTCATTTTCCCTTTATGCACATAAGGTAGTATACTTCTCATTCAATTACAAAATAAAAGTAATTGGTTTTCCATATTTTATTTATTTTTATTAAGTGTAGAGAGTATTTAATATATTTGTTATTTTATATATAAAAAATTAATGTATTTATTATTTTATATAATTTTTTAATTGAACATTATGTATTTTTATCATAATTTACACTAAAGATTATTGTCCGTATCTAATTTCATTATAGACTAAATGTTATTGTGTTTTTTTTTTTCATAATTCACATAAAAGATTATTGTCATATCTAATTTCATTACACACTGACTAAATGTTTTACAAAATAAAAGTAATTGGTTTTCCATATTTTATTTTATTTTTATTAAGTGTAGAGACTACTTAATGTATTTGTTATTTTATATGAATTTTTTTTTATTGAACATTATGTATTTTTGTCATAATTCACATTAAAGATTATTGTCGGTATCTAATTTCATTGTAGACTAAGTGTTATTGTGTTTTAATGTTTTTGTATTTTTGTTATAATTCGCACAAAAGATTATTGTCAGTATCTAATTTCATTATAGGCTGACTAAACGTTTTTGTGTTTTAATGTTTTTTTTTAAAGATGTGTTAATGTGTTAGTTTGTATAGATAATAAAATAATTTAGTTAAACTTTATAATATTTTTAAATAATTTATTATTAAAATATTTTTCAAAAATTAAAAGTAATGGATGTAATATAATTATTATTTTTACATAAATATTATAATATTATAATGTTCCATAAAATTATATAAGTTGAAAAATAAAAAATAATTGATATAATATATTTATTATTTTTAGATTAATATTATATTGTTCAATAAAATTCTATAAATATTGTGGTGTGTTTTTTTAACTAAATAATGATTACTTGTTAATTGACATTTTTTAATAATATTCAAGGATATTTTTTCTCACTATTATTTTTGGAAAGAAAATGATATCAATATAAGTTTAATTTTTTTTTATTAATTTTCTAAAATATGATTTAACAATTTATATTCCATAGTATTTAACTTGTAATATTATTGAATTAACATTATTTTTTTTGTTTGTTAATTGGTCCGGACTTAACCAGTGACTTTTCATCACGGAGTGGCTTAATAACACACTCTGGGGACTATTGAATTAACATTATTAAAATAACTAATATAAACAATAATTTAATATAAACAATTTAGTTTTAATATAAAAAAATTTAAGTTCAAAATAAAAAGATTTTTAAATTTATTAATAATTTCTATTTCAATTTTAAAATTCAAGATTTTTTTAATATGATGATGATTAACTTCCATTGAGACTTAATTGGTCTATCAAATCTTAAGAAAGTAAGGGATTATTTGCAATTCTTTATAATTTTGTTTGTGTGCTAGAAAAGCATTAAAAGAAGCTTTCCAAGATCATCATAGTTTTGTTGAGTAGGAATGTTGGTAGTGTGAAAAATATTTTGAAATTGAGATCTAATTTGGGTATAGGTTGGACAATCTAAGAGATGACCAAAGTTGTTTCACTATAGAGCTTGTGAGAATTTGTTCTTATCTTAGCAATGCTTATTTAAGATATTTGCTGCTATTATTAAATTTATTTATGTAATGGTTAAGTTCATTTTATATATTTAATATGAATTTAATTTTATTAATTATTTTTTTATTTGTCATAATTTCAATTAATAGATTACCAGTAGTAGTTACTAAGTCGTAATATACTATAAAATATATTAATATATTTTAAAATATATTAATTTAAAAAAAAATATATTAACATTTTTTAATAAATTAATATATTTTAATATATTTTATAATACTTTAATATTAATGTATTAAACTAGTCCATCTTAACCAACGTCTAGAGGGATCAAATCTCTAGAGATGCAAACCTTTAACCTTTCCTCAAGTTTTGCGCTTTTAAAAAGGTTTTCACCTCAAGAGATTTGATTTGGGGATAAGATAGATCTATGTTGGTTTAATACATTAATATCAAAGTATTAAAAAATATATTAAAATATTAATTTTGCCTAAAGGGCCTTTACAACCTAATATGTGAGAGATGTTCATGTAACATAGCGCATTAAAATAATAATAAAAAATAAAAAAATATTTATGTCCATATATATATATATATATATATATATATATATATATATATATATATGGGTGAATGCACGAAGTTGGTGGATGAAAAAGTGTAAGGGGGTCAACACGAACGCGCACTCACAAGAACATGCATATGTTCTTAATCCTATATGTTTGGCAAGGCTCAAACCTCCAACAATCTTGCCACATAGGTTCGTTGACAAGAACACACATGCATTCCTATTGTGCCCATTTTTTAAAGGAATACGGGCATTTTGTGCTCATTTTCACACCGTGCCTCATGAATTTCTTACATTGAACAAGTAAAGAGTACACTTAAAAAAGGAGAAAATCCCAGGATCTAGCCACTATGTCCATCACAAGAAAGATATGGTTGATTTTTTGTCATTTCCTTTCTTGGCTTTGCAAAAATACAAAAAAAATAGTCATAGGTTATGGATGTAAATCCCAATGTCATTGAAAACTTATTAGCAAGGTTCACTACATATAATTAATACTTAAATGTAAATCTCTCAACAATTCACGAATCTTGTATAGGTTCTTTTCAAGTTCATTGTAAAGATAATACATAGTTTTCTTTGTTTTAAACAAAATTATGTTAATGATTTTGTTGGGATAAAATGACATTGTTGTTTGTAATACCTTAGTCATAAGTCCACTTATTAAATTTGCTTCTAATGATGGTCTCTCATGACGCGCTAATGGCAATGCAGTTAACTTGGAGGGATTATTCAAGGCACTTTTACAATGAATTTGAATATGGTGTAAGAATATGAAACGTAGGAAATTGAATTAACTTTCCGAATATACAACTTTTACTCATAGACATTGTGAATAACTAGGTCAAATTTGATTTTTTTTCTAACAATGGTATCTTATTTTTCCAACAAAATATAAGGTATATGTTTTTGTTCGTGCAGGTGTTGAGTGTCTTAACGATGAAATTTCATTTCAAAAACTTGAATCCTTATAGAGAACCCATTTTGCTTGTGTCGTGCAGTTTTTGGAAATTTTTAATATTAATTTAATATTTTTTGGAAATTATCAAAGTCAACATATGTCTGAAATTACAATGTCTTATGTTCGTGTAGGTTAAAAGGATCTTAACATGATCAAACTAATTTATTTATTTTTTAGATCGTAGGTATCGGTCTCCTCTAGTACTGCATATAACTCATTTGAGAAATGGTTAAGACGAGAAAAAGTTATAGAAGAAATAAGAGAGGTATGTATTCTAGGATTTTGATATATGTGAAGACAAAAATAGATTAAAAATATTAAACAATAATAATTTAAAAAAAAATTATAACAACTGAATTGTTTAGCCTATAGAAAAACAACGTCAAAGACATAGATATAGAGGGGTATTCAAAAAAATTGGGTTTTTTATGAATTTGAAGACCAAACCACTAGGTTTGTCATCCTGAACCTAAATCTGAGCCAACCAAGTCATCATACACCTTGTCAATCCCACCCAAAAAAATTGAATTCAAACAAGAGCGCACACACTCTAGGAGCGCACACACAATCTAGGAACGTGTGTGTGCTCCTAAAAACCATTTTCTTCCTTCTCTATATTTGTCCTCCCTCTCCTACATCTACCCCTCCCTCTCTATCTCACTCTCACTCTCCCTCTCTACCCCCCTTGTCTATCTCCCTCTCTCTCTCTCTCTCACTCCTATACATGGTAAGACCTAGACATGGCAAGATTTAGACATCAAAAGGCATGGAAAGACCTAGAGATAGACCTTACCTTGACATGCTTTAGACTCTCTCACACACATTTTCTATCCCCCCTCTATGTCTTCCTCTCTCTCCCTCCTACACTTTAACACACTCACTCTCTACCTCCATCCTTTGTACACCTCTCTCTACCTTCCCTCTTTGTCTACCTCTCTCTTCTCCCACATTCTCTCACACACACTTTTTATCCCCCATTACACTATTTATATCTCTCTACCCCCCCTTGCCTCTATCTCCCTCCTTCATCTCACAATTAGTCTCACTCTCTGTCCACCTTGTCCTTGTCCATCCCCCCCTTCCCCCCTTTCTTTCTTGCTCTTCCCCCCATCTCACACTCACAAATTCTCTCTCTAACCCCCATCCTCCCTTTATCTCTCCCCTCCCTCCCACTATCTCTCCTCTTTTTCTCTCCTACATCTACCACCTCTTTCTCTCTCTCCTCTACTCTCCCCCCATTTCTCTATTTGTATCTCTCTACCCTCCCTTCCCTCTATCTCCCCCCTTCCTCTCAAAATCAGTCTCACTCTCTCTCCACCACCTCCTCCCTCCCTCTCTCTCTCTCCCCCTCCCTCTCACTATCTCTTCTCTCTCTCTCTCTCTCTCTCATACATCTACCCCTCCCGACTTTCTTGTTGATGATTACAACTACGTGAGACATCTTTCAGGGCACAAACTGATTGAGTCGACCTGAGAGAGAGCCCATGAGTTGGGTGTGTGTTTCCTATCTGAGACAGAAATTGAATGTAGTGATGGCCTCCTCCTTAAAGAGAGTTGAGAATAACTCCAGATGATTCTCTCATGTAACGCAGTGAGAAAGGAGATCCACTAAGTTGGATGTGTCTGTGGATGAGTACAAGGTGAACGCGTGAATTCCCATGAGATGGGTGCATTGTTATGAGACATAGATGAAGACGATATATTATCCTACTCTGAGCAGAGAGTTGAGATGATGAACTCCAGATGACTCTCCCGTGTAATGCAGTCAGAAAGAATATCTGTTGAGTTGGACGTGCCTGTGCATGAGCACAGGTGAACGTGATCCTAGTGGCTAAGCACTAGTGAGTGTGGTTCTCCCATGAGACACAGTGATATAGAGATATGGAAATCCCTATGGATGTGCCCCTAGTGGCTGAGCACTAGTGGGTGTATGATATCCCTTGCTATATTGTTCAAGAGTCAGACTTACCTATAACCCTAATTGTAATGTAAAGGGTACATGTCGACCACACCTTAATGTAAAAGATAATTAATCTGGTAATTATTAATTATATTGTGAGTTAGTGAGGTCTGCCTTGTTGTGACAATATACACTTTTGGTGACAGGTTCAGTCTAATATAAGTAAAGGTAAATTCCACATTGAGGAATCATATCTCAAGTGTGAGTTTGGAAATTTTAGCAAGTACATCTTCTTGGGAAAAGTGTGCACCTCTCTTCAGCGCTAGTATTCTAGGGTTTGTGAACACCCTTTTGTGTGCTAGGTTTTCTTGGTGGTGGAGGTATTTCTCTTGAAGAATATAGCAAAGGATTGGCTGGTTTTTCTTCCCTTGTTGAGAAGGGTTTCCCAGGATACTTCTTGTGTACTTGTGCATGGTGTTTCTTCTTGTGATCTTGATTGCTACAACAAAATTGTTTATGGTTTAAGTAAAATGATAAAATGGAATGAACTTCATGCTTAAACCTTTCTTATTGAAAAATCAACATGGTATCAGAGCATAGTTCTTGAAGAACCCATTGCACAAGCAATTTTCAGCCATCTTCTCTCTCCTACAAAACTATAGAACTCTCATAGGGTTTCTAGAAATTTCGTATGACCTACCCTTATAAGAGGTTTCAACACTTTGCACTCGGACGTTGGGGATAAAAAGACCATAGGAGTGTACTACCTCCTTCAGTGCACCTCCAACAAGCTTCAGATTGTAATTCCAAGCATTTTGATGTTTTGGCCCTAGGGTTTCTAGGGTTTTGCTAATTTCTGCAGAAAATTCAGAATTAGGGTTTCTACAACTCTTTGAAGGAGCTCTTCAGCTCACCAGTGATCTCCTATATTTCAAAGGCTTATGTTTGGCAGTCATAAGTCCAATAAAACCTAAAAGTGCTAGCATAATCTAGCTGTTAGGTTTT
>JASDQU010324328.1:0-12952 GCA_032191745.1 Picea mariana
CATACTCCCATGTTACACCTCTCTTGACTCGAGTCAATCCTCAACCACATGCAGACTACCTCAGTCGTCAATTTCGTCAACGTATACACATTCTTGACAAATTACTAGACACATAGCTTCAAGAGCCTTCCTCTTCATGCAACACCTCCACACTTGATCCTTAGCAACCTTCAATCCTTCTATCATTCCTCTATAACATGTCTTCTTCATGAGGAGATTTGAAATCTTCTCCTTTCTTTGTCAACAACATCTTTATCAACTTCCTCCTCTTCCAGACTGTACACTCATCCATCTTCAAATCAACAACTTCCTTCATGCTTCCTCCTAGGTCACTCATCTTTGCGACGTAATATTCTACTTGGGAATTCTCTTAGACATCTTCATGATCTCTAACCCCTATGATCTTGCAATTGTTGTAATCTCTGCAAACTCATTTTATTGCACATTATCATTCTATTACATCTTCTCATCCAAGTACGTTCGTTTCCATCTGTAGCCACAATTTTTCCTTCTTTCCTTCAAAAAATTAAAGAATACGTTAAGGGAAAAACAAAGAACTCCATCTGCACTCCCTCTTTTTCTTTGTTACATCCGACACAACCACATGTGCTTCTATTTTCAACTGCAATAATTTTTTGCATATCTGTTCATCCTCATTTCTTTTAAATTTAGGTCCACTCAAAACCTCTAACCACCATCTGACAACATGCTCTCACTGTTACCAACATGCTCTTTAGAACATATGATCCCAATCTCCAGTTAGGAAACCTTACGACTACATTTCTCTCGCAACCATACTCGCTCATTTCCAATGACGATACTTCCATTTCAAGATAACAATCATGGATAACCGCCACCACAACTATCATCTCATGAATCCTCTCATGACCCACACTGCCGCTTTCATCTCAAAATAAGAGTCATGGATAATTGCCACCACAACTACCATCTATCTCTAGTAGCGATTTATCTCAAAGACTATCTTCCTGTTCAGTAACAACCTTCTAGAATTTCTTTACTTTATGCAACTTTCTATTCTTGGCTTTCTTATTCTTCTCATAACTTCAATCTTTTCCCATTCGACAACTTCACTCTGACATCCGCTGTTGCTGCTTCATCCAACCTAACTCTTGGTTATTTCACCTCCTCGACTTGCTCATATTTATGGATAAATCATCGGGA
This sequence comes from Picea mariana, assembly GCA_032191745.1. Classification (NCBI taxonomy): domain Eukaryota; kingdom Viridiplantae; phylum Streptophyta; class Pinopsida; order Pinales; family Pinaceae; genus Picea; species Picea mariana. The sequence goes on from JASDQU010324328.1 coordinate 1,183, forward strand.
GTTGTTTCATATCCATCATCCAGACTGCCCTTCATGGGTCCTTGTTCCGTCACTGCCTCCCACCATTCTTCTTTCAACAACACAAGATGAAACCACATTCTCGCAAGTCTTCTTGCTACCATGGTTGTTGAGGAAAATATATGAAATGATCTTACTCAAGCATTTTCAGATCTTACTTGGCTAAATCAAGATAGACGGGAATATCACCCTATGTTTATAGCCATAAAAAATTGTTTCCTAATCCACAAGTATTGGTTACAAGTGCTTAGGCTGATTTTTTTATAAATGAAAGATTGCTGAAAAATTCAATATTTATGTAATTTTCTGAATATAACAAATGCATAAATAAATGTAGAAACATAAGTAAAAACACCAAGTCAATAATCAACACAGATGAGACATAAAGTAATCGTTTATTCCATTCCAATTTATCAAAATAATCGTTCTCTTTACAAAATTCCATGAGGAAGTTTGGACCAAAGTCAAACTTAGATGTCCCCGATGAAAACCATACAAAAAGACTTCTGACAGGAAGTAAAAAACTGAATTTTAAAAGCTGGATCATCTTGCTACAGATTGCTGCCCACTCGACTCTGCACAATAGTCTTTATCAATCATGAAATTTAATTCACAAAAAGACAAGTCTACACAAACTATCAAAGATAGATCAACGCCTCTGAAAAACAAGTGTCTGAATGATGTAATTCAACCATGAATCTTGTTTTCTACAATAAGACCCTGCTATCATAAAAGAGAATTAGGCTTTCAACGAGTTAAAGAACGAATGAAAATTGAATTATCTCAATAAAACCCAAAGAGCAGACCTTAGTATGCTTTCTCCTTCTATTCTCCTCTTGTTCCTCCTTCTCTTTTTTACTTTAAGCAATCATAATTAGTTGAAGTAGTTAAACTACCTCTTTAGTTAAGTTAACTAAAACTCAACCAACTTTTTAGTTAAGGGGGAAAATTAATAAAATAATAATAAGGGTCTTTAATAAATAATAACTAGTAGGTGGGACCCCTTGTGACTCCCTTTAGTTTCTTTAACAAGCATAACACAACTAGTTAATCAATCAAACACATCCCTCCTTGTGGCTCCCATCATCACTCTCATAATTTGACAATTTATATCAATGATAATTGAAACTATATCAAAAAATATAATATCCATATATTCAAAAAATAGTGTGCTGTCCAAAAATTTCAGCAGTCAATTGTCTTCAACAATCAATAAATAAAAACACTTAAAAACCATATTTGCCACTCTGAGAGGCAATTTTCCCCTTGTTGCTGCTGTCTCCCTTTGATTTCTCTGAATTTGCCTTAGGTTGTGTGGAGCCTTTAGGCATAATCTCACTGATAACATGAGAGAAATCATCTCTCAAATGCATGCAAGACGACATGGATTTGGTAGAGTCATTTGAGAGAGAGGAGGGGGAAACACCGACTTTTCCTTTGTCAAGAGCATGGTGGGCCTCAGTTTTTAAACTTTTGCTTGCATGGGAAGACTGTACTGGTGAGTGGGCAGGGGCAGCTTGGACAATTTTATTAACAGGTGGAGGAGCAGGTAGAAACAAGTTGGGCCAGCCATGATGTTGGGAGACTGTCGGGTGGACAATATCTTTCCATCCGTCATTTTTAGGGACTTCAGGTTGTAATGAGACATGAGGGGGAATTGGGATACCAGGGACATGTGGGGCTTGGAAGGGAGGCATTTCTGGCATAGGTTGGACCACTCCTTGTCTAATCCAGTTAAAAAATCTAGCTTGGAATGGATGGCTCAACTCTTGCGAGTTTGCATCAAAATGTATAGAAAACCTTGGCCTTCTAGGGCCCCTGTTCCAATTTCCTCTTCCTCTATTTCCCTGACCGTGGCTACCTCTACTGAAAAAGATCATTTCTGTATGCATTACTTATTAGCAACTAGTTTCTTCAACAAACCATACATGACATCTCTTTAAATATGAAACAATGTTTGGCTCAACAACACATCAGACTCATGCAATCCAATCCATAAAAATTGTTTAATACTTGTCAATGAGTAGGGGGTGAATAAGGGTTCTGGGATATGTGAGGGATTGTATTGAGCGAAAAGTGGTAAAATGAAGGGGAGTAGATCATGATTACTGCTCAACAAATCATCAAACAACCAACTATATTGTAAATCAAAACATATCAATGTAACTCATCCCTGTGCCATCCTTTAACTCTTATAATACAAAGTTTTCATTTAACTATAATTTAATTTTAAGAACATGGAGTGGATAGTGAATATGGGAAGGCGAGGGGACTTGTAATGTGCGAAAAAGTGAGAGAATGGTAGGGAAAAAATGAATACTGTTCATAAAACAAATCAAGTAATCCATAAACACAACTCCATACTCAATACAAAACATACCAATACCAATTCAATAATTACTGTGTCTCAAAATTGTTCACTGTTCCACATTCAATTTCTTCAAAACTTCTCAATTAACACAATATGTACTCATAATCAAACGACTTCCAACAGTCTTGTTAAGAGAAATGTTTGGTTTCTAATTTCTTTCCTTTCATTTAAAGAATCGAAAGAAAACACACAACAATAATTTCTCCACCTCTATCAATAATACATCATTATAACATATCGTATACTGTCCATCGATTCACAATCGGTCAAATAAAACATATGCACAGTTCCCTTTCCAAATTGAACAAACTACTAAAACATGCCCAATTTCATACACTCGTCATCATATCAACCAATAAAACTTTGCAATGAAACCATAGTAAATATAAAACCTGAGCTTCATCACTGCTAATGCAATTATTTACAATATGCACGATACTTCCATAATAGATACACAGTGAACATCACGAAATAACACAATCATCTATTTCATAACTCGCTATGATCCCGATCGGGACTAGTGAAACACACATTAGTCACCAACTTGTAATTAACACCATGCTATAAGAACACAACGATCCAAAGCATAACGAAAAAGAGGCAGCCCTTTGACTGCATATTATTACTATCTCCTGATCACAACTTTTCAACTATTTTAATCAATCAAAGACGTGATAGGTACTCAATGCAACTGTCATAATCGCTCAACCAATCTATGAAAATCAACAAGATACCCGACAAGAGTGAGAAAAGTTGGGGATTATTAAAATCGGGCTCTGTAACAACGAATACAAAGAAGTAATCAAGAGTTCCCTTGATCATCAATAGCACAGAGAGACTGGAGTTCCTCAAAACATGTCGACCAATAGGCATAGACCCTTTGATACAAGCACGGTAGAACCACAAGGTTCCTTATAACTCCCAGTCTGTGCAACGACGCAACAAATCAATGACGAGTAGGGTAGAAAAATGATGCAGAGGAGAAGTGAATGTCCACTGGATAGTGACAAGTACCCAGAGAACACAGATGTATAACCTCTGTCCATTTATCAAGAGCTAAATCAATGGATAACAATGCTAGTGGGAATGCAGACCCGAGGCATAAATTATATCACCCAACAACCATAAAGCATATATCTTGGCAATGGGATGATTTTAGGGGCTAAATTTTGCTCATGGGCTAATTTTTCATGTTTTTTCCCAAAAAAAGATTTGGTATTCTAAAAATGATTCGCCCAAATTCTATAGGATACAATTATTTTAACTTAAAAATCGCCAAAATTTTATACAAACTGTATAAAATCCTTAGAAATTTGAATATTTTTACAAAAATGTCGCCAAACATTTATAGTTGGTATATGAAGGATTAGTAATATTTGTCAAGGTTTCTACATTTTAAAATAAATTTCCATCCTTAAAATCATCCCTGCTTGGCATGATGGCCACCCTAAGACCGACTTCTGAGATACGTTGATGCCAAGACCATGAAAATAATCCCATGACCATGTGAATAAACCGACGACCATGACTCTGGAAAATACACAACGACCAAAAGGTAGTCCAAAAATCATACACATCAACCACATAGTAGCCCGAATACGACTGGACATGGTTACCCTCATAACTGTGAGGAAGCGACCAACAAGGATAAACAGAGCGAAACCCTCCACCAAAACAAAGAGCGATAATACCCATATCCACTCAAAAACCACWGAGATCCATCAYGATTTTCACCAACAGAACAACCAACGAATGCACAACTCAACCAAACCAAATCCTTTACTTGCAAATTGAATAACCACACAGTCATTCTAGAGAGAAAAACCATGCATTTACACAATTGAAATTCTCAGGAAAACAAAACCAAAGCATTACTGAGCCATTGTTCATTCATACAAAGAGCGTAATTCATGGATGGGTGAAAAATAACCATACCTGTAACCGATAGCTTAAGAGGGGCGAGCTGGCCGAGCGTTTTCTTCCCAGGCTTGAATTTCAGAGCTTAACCACCAACAGATTGAAATGCAACAATAACCATACTAGGGTGACGACCTGATGGGGGGAGGATGGAGTGACGTGCATTTACTGCACATCGCTTCCATCTCCTCTTCATTCAATTCTTATGTACACGAAAACCAATACTTACCATATCGTTTAACCATAGCATTAATTTACAAACCATTGAAATCCGCGACCACCTTACTTGCCAAATGTGCCACCCAAAACATTCACATTAACCATTTCCAAATTTTCATACCATACCATATGTATTGCCGTATCAAATGCGCCCAATATAACTCAAATGCATATCGCATAGCCATTAACCAGCCATTAATAGTTAGGATTAACACTAACTTGTTTTCATTTAAATTGCACATAACTCCTAGCATAACATAACATAGATCCTTTCTTCTAGGATTTTTTATAAGTTTCATCCTTTTTCTTTTGTTTACATCATTACTAACATATTTCTTGTGCATGTGTAGCCAGGTAATAATCATGGTGACATGATTAAACATAACAACTGTAAATATATGCCAATCATAACATAAAATTAAAGCTTTAAATAACAGAACATCCCATAAAATGCATCATCCACCTGTCACTATGTCAAAAACGAAACCAAGACTGCATCGCCAACCATATAAGACCCTGTAAGTAGCATTAAAAAAACAACACAAAATAATTAAAAATAATTAAAAATTTGTTAAATAATTCCTCTTAGCCGACACTAAAGATAATTCCAGTATTTATACCAACTTTTCTCTTTCTTAAAACCCAGGCTCTTTGTCCTGAAGATGGATCCTGATCTGGATCCGAAACGTCGACAATCTATTGACTACACTGTGGCTTTTCCGATCCAAACCGAAAATCCCACCCACAACAATCTCACTCAACATAAAATGTGTGATATGACCATCTCCGAGCCTCTAGTCTACAAGGGGGTCCCACCTACTAGTATTATATATCATTAGCATAGTTTAAATAATAGGCTTTAGCAATACTTTGCGGGCGAAATTCCTCATTGCGATTTTAATCGTCAACAATGGTTACATATGAACACTATCAGGAAACCAATCCCCAGGAGTGTAACTAACTCTCACACCCTTGCAATTATTTCATACCATAGTTGAAACTAACTTGATAAACTTCTAGTTTCTTCTATCTCAGAGTTGAACCATGCTCTGATACCACTTGATGCAATGGGTATCCACCCCCTAACATCCTAATACATATCCAACAAAAAATTCCTTGAGTTGTGTATAATTGGGACCACAACTTCCCTAATGCTTTTTCCTCATTCTTGTACATTTCCCTTATTTTTCAACCCGATCTTGCCACAACCCCTAGGGTTGTACATCGACTATCACATATCCATGTTTTCTTCCCTATAACACCAATAAATAGATGTTGTAGAACACCCGTCCATATTAACTAGAAAATGATACATTCACTTACTACAATATGCCTCCTACTGTAACACCCCTTTTGCTGCAACACACCTCTTGCTGCAACACATCTCTTGTTGTGACATGCCTCTGCTGTAACACACCTCCTTTTTCAGCACACCTTCTGCTGCAACACGCCTCCTTTTTCAACACACCTTCTGCTGCAACACATATTCTGCTGCAACATGTCTTTACTGTAACACACCTCCTACTGCAACACGTTTTCTATTGTGACATGTCTTCCGCTGCAACACGAAACCCATGGCGGCATAATTCATTCTGCGACAACTTATACTTACAATCCTCTATGCTACCTTAGCCGCAACTTCACCCTTCGATTATGTCACACAATCCTAAATCAATGGCTAACTTATCAACCATGGAACAAATCTCTGTATGCAGACCTATCAAATATATGGGACACAAACATTCCTTTGTGATAAAACATCTCTATGCTTAGATTTATTTGGACAACTACTCTCATTCTCACGAGCACCATCCACTAAGCTCTCACCACTAGAGGTACTTCTTAATACTGCGATCAAGAGATTATTTTACAAATCCAATGATCCTCCCATATATACAAGGAATCATCAATCCAAATGAAATATCTCTCCCAGACTCGGGCCCACTTGTAGATGATCACAAATTCTAGCTTGACCTTCCACATACTTGTTCGACTTGCACAACAATATCACAATAGGGTTATTCTCCATAGAATTTAATTACTCAAGTAATGGAATTGAAAGTGCATCCATTCATGTCAACAACACAACAACATAATATCATACAACATTTCATCCATACACAAACAAGGGTAAACTTTCAAAACCCTATCTTTTATTCATTTCATATCGAATACAATACATTGGCTCCATGGCCATACATGATCTTACAATTTATTGTGTTTCCAGGCCGAAAGGCCATGGAAACCTTCACCACTTCTCTCTCTCACTGTCTCGCGCGACCTACCCTCTTGTCGGTTCTACAAACTCTCTGCAAGCTCTTCGATGCTATGTTTTATTCCTTCAGAAACTGTTCTCTTCAGTTTCCCCAATAGACTCCTCATGCCCTTTCATCTTTCAACTTTAGATTTGTCCTTTCCTCAATGGCTCTTCACCTGCACGTGACCTTCCAACTTCCACACACAGCAATGCAATCCCTTCAACACACATGCCCCTGCTTCTATACCAACTCTTCTCCTATCACACACTTGTCCTCTGTAGCAACATGTCAATCAAAGAAACATGTCCACACTCCCATCCTGTAGCAGTGCCCCATTTGCTGCACTGCCACAACTCTACAACATTATTATGATATGTTGTAATGTTGTCACTTCCTGTAGTGTAGTCATTCATATCCTACAACAACCAATCTTTCTCATAACAACTCTGTCACATATCACATCCGTCTTCGTCGTGTCATCCCCAAGATGACCGAGATGCTCATGCATCATTATTTGAAGGCATTTTGATTACAAAATGACCTGGCTTATCGACATATGTTATGATGATGGAATTCAAGATCTTATGACTATTTTGGATTGTATTTAATTGACGTGATGGTATTTCTGAATGAATTCTGTTTTAATTTTTATATGATAAATATAGATGGATAAATTGTATAGTGAAATGACGTAACTGGTGGTATGGATTCACATGGTTATGAAAAAATGAGATAGATCAATATATATTTAAATGCATTAATTTTCAGATGTTACTAATGGTTTGCAAAGGGTGAGAGGGAAGTCACATGTGCACATTGACGTAGGATTGCATCAATATCGTATGGCCTTCATATTGAGTTAGGATGTTATGATATGCCATGTGATTAATGATATGTTTTTAATTTATGATTATGAAATTATTTAATGTATTGATTTTAGTGTGTGCAGACATAGAGAATATGCTTGCTAATCATTCCACAATTGAGCAATGGGGTTGTATGGAATATGTATGTAGTATCACTAGGAGAGGAGGAACATGATCCATGTTTCCACCTACTAGCACTTTTTCTCTTGTTCTAGGTTAAATTTTTTATGATTCTTTTAGAGGTTAAATGCTGCCATGAGGGTAGGTCCCGGGTTCATTTACTGACGTGGTTTAGTTGAAGAGCACACAATAAGGTGACATATTTATTCCTTAGTGGCCATTAATATTTCAACAAGGTAGTAATGAAATTTAAGTTAACGTGGTCTCAATTGTTGTGCCATTTCCCTCATTAAAGAAAATGGGATGCTTGAAGGGCATGTGTGAACATGGCACCTTTGATACTTACTGAAAGGTAATTTTTGAATGGCATGTGAAAACATGGCACCCTTGCTATCGATTATAGTTGTTATGCGTACACGAGAACAATATTTGATTAAAATATGCATTTTATTTAAATTGATAAAAGCTAAATGAAATACATGATTGATTGAGCATATAGGTTATTACATATTTCATAACAAGGAAAAACAAAATAGCTCATTTAAAATAATTAGAAAATAAATGCATTTAGAAATGTGCATGAAATATAGAAAAAACTACTTTTAATTTGTTTCAAAATTAATTACAAGTGCACCCATAAAACAAGGAGAAGAAAAATGAACAAGAAATTCAAAATAAAATAGAAGTGTGGGAAAATATAAGTAGACTTGTGAGATATTAAAAAGATGAATTAATTAATAATAGTGACTACATGTGCACCCACTCAAATAAGAGGAAATCGAGAGAACATTTAGGGGTAAAATTTTGAAGAGTAATAGTTGGATGATGAATAATCATTATTTATATTTTAAAAATATGAATTACCTGTGTACTTATGCATGTGAGTGACACATGGGTGGATGAATAATAATTAAATAAATTGCATTTTTTCATGAAATAGATAAGTGGTTTGAGCCACAAATCCCATAAAGGAAAGCTTGAGCTAGAGAGCTATTATTATCTGAATTTTTGGATGTGTTTATAGAATAATTACTTAGATTACCACCTAAGAAAGAGTTGGAATTCACGATAAAATTCAAACCGAGAATATAACCTATCGTAAAGGTTTCTTATTGCATGCCAACTCTAGAGTTGTGAGAGTTGCAACTCCAGGGATTCTAAGAGTTGGGGTTTATTCATCTAGGTATATCATTGTCGGGAACACCAATGATATTTGTAAAGAATAAGAATGGATCGTGGATACTTTGTATGGATTATTGACAATGAAACAAAGCCACAATAAGAAATCAATATCCCTTGCCTAGAATTAATGATTTATTTAATCAACTGAAATAAGCCATTTTCTAAAATAGATTTAAGGTTTGGATATAATCAATTAATAATAAGAGAAGATGACATTTCTAAGACACCATTTAAGATGTGTTTTGGTCATTATGAATTTGTAGTGGTGCACTTTGGGTGATGAATGCACCTGGCGTATTTATGAGTTTAATGTATGGAGTATTTCAACAATATACCGATAAGTTTGTGCAAGTGTTTTTGGATGATATTCTAATGTATTCCAAAATATTGAAGGATAACGAAGAGCATTTAAGGCTAGTATTGCAATGTCTTAAAGAACATAAGCTATATGTTAAAATCTCTTAGCCTTCGTTTTATGAATCAAAGATTCATTATTTGGGGCATATAATTTCAGGAGAAGGAATTGCAGTGGATCCACAAAGATAGAGCCTATTATGGAATGGTCAACACCTTCTAATGTACATGAATTATGTAGTTTTATTGGTTTGGATGGATATCATAAAAGGTTTGTGGAAGGTTTTTCAAAGACTGTGAATTCTATTACTAACTTATAGAAGAAGAATAGGAAATTTGTGTGGATGGAATGAAGAGAATTATGTGAGCAAGAATTTCAAAGACTTGAAGAATTATTGATGGTGGCTCCTGTATTAGAAGTACTGGATATGGATCAATATTTTTTGGTATGTACAAATGCTTCAAAAGAAGAATTGAGTGGAGTATAAATGCAAGAAGGTAAGGTTATTGACTATGCTTTGACCACATGAAGAGAATTATGTAACGTGTGATTTAGAACTTGCAGTGATAGTGAATGTGTTAAGAATTTGGAGACATTACTTGCTAGGAAGAAAATTTGAATTAAAGATAGATAATCATGGACTTAAAAAATATATTTATGCAAAGTAATTTAAATGCTAGACAAAGGAGGTGAATTATTGAGTATGATTTTGACATATTATACATGAAAGAAATATTGAATAGGGTAGAAGATGCCTTAAGTTGCAGTCCACATATTTTCTCCATTTTGTCATTGAAGACAAATTTGCGAAAAATATTGAAACTACAGTTAAAAGATAAATGATATAAGAAAGTTAAGCTAGAATTAGAAACTGAAGTGATGAAAATTATTAAATATGAAGGATATACCTTGGATGATGGTAGTTTATTACGATTGTATGAAAGAATTTGTGTGTCACCAAAGGATGAGATTCAAAATTTAATTTAAAGATAAGCTCATAGAACAATTTATATGGCTCATCCAGGAATAAAGAAGAATAAACCGTTGTTCTTTTGGAACATCATGAAAAGAGATATGGTTAATTACGTAGCTAGATTATTTGAATGCCACTAAGTGAAGGTTGAGCATCAACACCCAACATGATTATTGCTACCACATGTGATACCAAAATCATAATGGGAAGTAATTTCGATGGATTTTATAGTAGGATTACCACTGATGTCGATGATACACTATTCTATCTTTGTATTAGTAGACACCTTAACTAAAAGTGTGCATTTTATTCCAATAAAAAATGCTTATCAAGCATCATAAATCGCAAGAGTATTTATCAATGAGATAGTAAAATTGCATGGAATCCCAAAGAAGATAATTTTTTATACAAGGTCAGTGTTTATTGGGAGATTTTGGACAAGTTTTCAAGAGGCATTGTGAATGAAAGTTAATTTAAGTACGATGTACCATTTTGAAACTGATGGACAAACATAAAGAGTAAATCATATATTAGAATATATATTCCACATGTATGTAATGGATCAATAGAACCATTACGAAGAATTTTAATCCCTTGTAGAATTTGCCTATAATAACAGTTATTAAAGCTCAATTAAAATGGCACCATTTGAATTTTTGTATGGTAAACCATGTATGACGCCTTTCAATTGGGATAGGATAGATGATAGAGTCCTAGTTGGAACAAACATAATCCAAGAGATGGAAGAACAAATAAAGATGATTAAGGGAAGATTAAAATAAGCGCAAGATAGATAGAAGAGTTATGTGGATGCCCATAGAATTGATAGAAGTTATAAAGTTGGGGATAAGGTATTTTTGTGATTTAGAATGCAAAAGAGTTCCATTAATTTTGGAAAAAGAGTTAAGTTATCTCCACAATATGTGCAACCATTTAAAATTCATGAAAGGAAAGGACCAATTGCTTATCATCTGGCATTGTCGTCATCATTAGATTGTATGCATGACGTTTTTCATGTATCTATTTTGCATCATTATATTTGAAACCGTTCTCATGTTATTGATTTGATTCATTAGTAGTATCGACTCAACTACTTGGGAGGACACAATTGAGATGCGCCAACAATTTCCTTATTCCTTTTAGAACTTCTAGACAAAGTTTATTGAGGGTGTATGTAGTGACCTCTTTTTCTTTGACTAGTTTGACTGATTGGATCATATTATTTGAGGGTATTTTGATCAAAAAATGACTTGACTTATTGACTGTTAAGAACCAAACATCAATATAGCATAGAAAAACCTCAGGAAAAGTACTCCACGCCTTGAAAAAGAGATAATTTCAGATAATAAGCCTCTTCGAGGGGGCAACCTCCTTTTACCCCACTTAAATGTTCAAGTCCAAGATGATTCAAAATGAAAATGTCTCCTTGGTATATATAGGAGACTAGGAGGTATAATTACAACTAATGGCCTAAAGCCGACATAAATAAAA
>JASDQU010324331.1:3678-15287 GCA_032191745.1 Picea mariana
TCATTTTGGTGTAGGCAAGACAGTGGCTAATTTGCAAAGATACTGCTACTGGCCTAAAATGAATGAAAGTGTTTCAAGATATGTTCGAGGATGTTCGTTATGTGCTACAAGTAAACCTAATAATCGAAAGTTGGATTTGTATACTCCACTTCGGGTTCTTTCTCGTCCTTGGGAGAGTATTTCCATGGATTTTGTAGGTGGTTTACCTATGTCTAGACGAAATCATGATTATCTTTATGTTGTGGTTGATCGTTTTAGAAAAATGTGTATTTTGATGCCTTGTACAAAGAAGGTTACAGCTGAACAAATGACACAAATGTTCTTTCAAAATGTTTGGGTACATTTTGGATTGCCTAAATCCATTATTTCTGATCGGGATTCTCGATTTGTTGGAAGTTTTTGGACGAGTTTATGGGCACTCATGGACACCAAACATAAAAAGAGCACAGCTTTTCATCCACAAATAGATGGTCAGACAGAGGTGGTAAATCGAACAATGGTGCATTTTCTTCGTTCTTATTGCAGTAAGCATCCTAAACTTTGGGATGAGCATTTACACTACATTCAGCATGCGTACAATCGAGCTAAGCACTCTTCGACTCAGACGTCGCCATTTGAAGCATGTTTTGGCTATTTGCCCAAATATCCTTTAGATTGTATCTTTGGGAAGGATATTGCTATCGATGGTCAATATGGCATTGATAGGGCAGAAAATTTCATTGAACAAATTCAGTCGATACATCAAGTGGTGCAAGAGCAGTTGGAAAAGAGTCAAGCGAAGTACAAGACGAGACATGACAAGCATCGTGTTGATCACAGTTTCCAATTTGGAGATGAAGTTTGGCTTTACATCAGTAAGGAGAGAATTAAAGGAGAAGTTAAAAAATTGAAACCGATTCGATATAATCCTTTCAAGATTATCGACAAGATTGGTAACAATGCCTTTCGTTTAGATTTGCCTCCTTATATGCAAATGTATGCAGTTGTTAATGTTGAGAATTTGAAATTGTATGAGCCTCCGTTGATCAATGATCATGGAGAGCATGTTCATATTCCTTCTATAGATGATTTTTCCCCAGAATATCTTACAGAACTACATGAAGACATCATTCTTGACAGGAGAATGCGAACTTCAAAACGAGGAAATGTGGAGTATCTTCGAGTTGGTCTTAAAGGTACAAATCCAAGAAAATCCAAGTGGATTGAGGTTGGAAGGGTGAGGGAACTATACCCTCATATTCACATAGACTGAATATAGTCTTTTGGAGGTCCAAAAGCTTTCCAATGGGGAGGTGTGATCAGGGGATCAAATTTTGCTCAAAAATTCAAAGTGCTCAGAATCGCTTCAAATCGGATGAAAGTGTAGGCCTCATCATTGTGAACCCAACAAAACTCATTTGGGTTCAAATGGACGTCGGGAGTGAGAGATATCGCGTTCTGTTCAAAATGGAAAATAGGGAAAAAAGGGATACTGACTGTACAAGTTCGTACAGTCCGTACGGATGATGATGTGGCAGACCATACGGATGATGTTGTAGACCGTATGGATGATGTGGCAGAAATTTATTCGACATATGGCATATGATGTGTTTTATTGGCAGTGAATTGGAATGCGACACGTGGCCCAATCACAGGCCACCACGTGTCACTTGTTTATTTGTTAAAACCTTTGCACTCAGCAGGAGTCGACCCCGTGACCTCCAGGCAGGGTAAAGCTTTGGGAAAGGCCGCCCAACCAACACACCCACGCATGTTCCTTGTTATATATGTTCCAAACATTATATTTAACCTTGTTATAATATGCATTTGGGCGTGGGACGGGTCGGGGCTAAGCCCCGACCCATGGTCATGTATTGTATTGTATGTGACTAGTGCTACGGTGGTTACTATCGTAACCATATATTATAACCGTTTGTTATTGCACGCGGGTTTGACATACGGTTCCGACGGTTGCTAAACATTAGCCCTGTTGTGTGTTGGCACGCGGTCGTATGACTACCATGTGCCCACGGGCCTTGGTAGATAGGGCCAGCGCGTAAACGGTTCGACAGTTTGGATCGATGGTGCAGTTGTGCCCGGTTCCAGGTTTTTACGCTATAAATTGCATGTGGGCTAGGTTGAGCAAGAGGTGGTGCATTTTGTAGATGCAGAGACATCAAGCTTGAAGGGGAGACTTCAAGGAAGCCTATCTTCTTCGTTTTTTGGCCAAACGAGGTGTCGAAAAAGCCCATATAGGGGTTTTTGGACGTTTTGAAGCCATTGGAGTAGTCTATTGGTCATTTTGAGCATTGTAAAGCACATTTTGGAGCACTTTGAGCAAATAATACAAATGATCCATTGGAAGCTGGACCAGGAGATGTAGCCCAAGAGAGGGGTGAACTCCTTTCTCATTTGTTGTGTTATGTGTTTTCTGTTCATTGATTATGCTACTATTTATATGCATCTTGAATGATTAAATCCTATTAATGATGTGTTGCAAATTTGATCCATTTGCTTTTAACACATAAAATTTTACTTGTAAATATTTTCAAGATTACAAGTCTTCTTCATTTTAGAATCATTCAAACTCTCTCAATGAGAATTGAGATGAGCCTACCCAAGTAGTAGGATATGGAATAGATATCTATCAACAACACAACTAAGAACTAAATTTAGGATTCAATCTATTCACAATTATACAAAATTATAAATGTTGTTGATCTCTTATTCAAAAGAGTGGAGATTGAACAACTATTAGAAAACACATATCTAATTCAACCCATCCAAATTTAAACTTATCGAATCAAGTCCCCTACCGACTGGATATTCATTTAGCATATCTCCAATCTGCAATTAATGGCAATAAAAACTTGATAATTTCTATAGAGACAAGGATATCTAAATCTAGAACTAGAAGTAAACTATCATAAAATGCATAAAAAAGTTCCAAAATAGAACACATACCAATCTACAGTTTGGGTCATCATTCTGAATGACTTTCTTCCAACCATCTCAAAATGTTTTTGCATACTCCAAAACATATTTTGTTGACATTGTATCTAACTCCACATCTTCTTTATTAACAAATGTGGCAAGGGAATTGGCTTCCACTCGCTGACGCTTCATGCCAACATCAACACCATAAAAAATAGCTTCCAAATTTTCCTTGATTCCATTTATGGCCTCTTTGCTAACTTTTGATGTAGCTTGGAACTCTGAAAGTAAAGCAAATGCCCATGTTGAGAAAGGTACTAAAGTTTGTAGAGGCCTCAGCAATGTCGCACTTCAATATTCCCCTTTGTGATCATATGTACGTCCTTTACCAATCCCATAATATTTGTACGGTAGACTAGTATAATCAGGGTGCATGTGCAAGAAAAACTCTGCAAAAAAGTGTCTTGCAAAATAGTGTGGAACCTCATCATTCCATGACAATTTCCCATATGCTGCCAAGAATCTGTTATATAGATGTCCTGCAAAGTCAGGGTGCTTAAAATATTTCACCTTCAACATCTTCTGCTTTGGGCTCTCTTTGAAATTGAACATGGAAATGACATATTCTTTTGAAAATCTATTTTTTACTGCCTCCCATTTATCAAGACCCATCACCTCTAACTTTTGTCGCCTCATTAGATAGACAAAATTGTCAGTGGTTGGCCCCATCTTCTGATATGCATCCATAAAGTTTTCCAATGAATGCAAAACAATTTGCAAAATTTGTTTTCTCTCCTAAGGGAGTTCCAAGACCACTAAATCATTTTCAAACCTCTTTTTAACACCTGTGCATTGCTCAAGTGTCATTGCTTCAGCATTCCCTTCCCAGGGAAGTTCATCACCAACAACTGAAAGATAGGTGGATGTAGGTGTGTAATGTTTTGTTTCTTGATAACATGACCTCCTAAATCCACCTTCACCCTCTGCACCAACATTTGAATATTCGTGACATCCACTCTCATTGTCTGCTCTTTCTCTAAATTGATTGTCTACACACACATTTGAAAGTAACTTCAAGATTTAACCTCACATAAATTTAAATACAAACAAATTCAACAAAAATAATCAAATTTAAGAAACTTACCAGAAATGTTCTCTTGTCCAAAGGTATTCCCTACATTCTCAGGTGTAGGAGTGTAGATGCACAACCTATCTAAGAAGGATGCATCCATAGCACTGGCTTGAGTAGGTTCTGCAGTTGATCTATTTACAGACTCATTTGAAAATCTCCTCTGACGAGATTGTTGTTGCTCACTTGGAGTCTCATTCGAGGAAGGAGTTCTTGTTATTCCTTCTTGAGGATATCTAGAGCATTTGCGAGGAATGTTTGGAGAATCCTGTGTTGACATATCTCCTCAATATCTATCCACAATGTAGATTTTATCAATAAAAATACAGAGATGTACACAAGTTCAAGCAATTAAAAATGCAGAGATAAATCAAAGTTTTAATCAATCAAGCTGCATAGGTACTCACTCACTAGAAGGTACAAATACTAGACATTCAACCATGAATCAATCAACTCAAAGATCATTAAGGGGTCCATAGACAGCATGAAAAATTCTTATCCTTTACTCATCATCCATGCACAGAAATGAAGGGCATTTGAATCTATAGGTCTTTAAACACCGAAGTGATGATCGTTGATTTGGCTTCTGGCTGACTGCTCAGGCACAGACTGATGACTAAAGGGATAAGTGATAGAATATAAAGCCAAAATATTTTCATAATAATCAATAAAACCCACACATATAAGTCATTGAAATCAGAAGTTGGGTTCGCCAAGTGACTATCATTCAACTCATAGGTTTATCATTCACAATACACATCAAAGAAGAAGACGCAAAGACTAAACATTTAGCCCTGAATCAATCAACTAAAATATAAGGGATAGATAGCAGAACAAATTCTTATCCTTCACTCATCATTCATGCACAAAAAAGTAGGGAATTTGAATCTATAGGTCTTTAAACACGGAAGTGACGACCATAGATTCGACTCCTGACCCACTGCTCAGGCAGGGACTGATGACTATAGGGATAAGGGACAGAAGATAAAACCACAATATTTTTATAGTAATCAATAAAACCCACACAAAGAAGTCATTGAAATCAAAAGTTGGGTTCACCAAGGGAAATCAATTCAAAAAAACAACAAGCAAGTGGATTCATTAAAAGTTTCCTATGGTTGGATCCACTAAAAAATCGTATTAGAAAATTTCTTTAAGATTCCTTAAAAGTTACCTATGGTTGGATCCACAAAGACTGCATATAATGTAATGCATTAGAATCCCCAAAACAAAGAGTTTAGTCTTCATAACCCCACACACCCATGTTTTACTATAAAGGGACCTAATTTTACTATAAACTAAGGGATTTATACCTAATTGTTACATAAAGGAACCATATTTCCACTAAGAGATTTCTCAACTATAAAATCCCTAACTCCCTTACTTGATATAGTTTTGAGTTTATTTTTTGTTGATTATTAAACCTAACATCATATCCCTCCATGTCCAAAACCTATTTTTACCTTGAAAACAATTGTAAATCGTATGAGTTTTGGCTCTGGTAAAAAAATAAACCCCTTTTGAGACACTCATCAATCTTGTTATATTATATATGGATTTGAAGATTTGGGTTGTAGCATTTATATATAATCATGGAGAAATACTGAGAAAATTCATACAACCTATAGTGTTTATAATTTATAATCTTATAATTAATATCATACAACCTATCCTATCCTTATATAATTATTTATTTCCCCATTAAGAGAATGACTAAAACTAGGTACCTAATGTAGAGGCACAAGAGATTAGTAACATGAAAGAAAATACATGCTACCTATGATTTCTTCAAACTCTAGTAAAATCCACCTATGGCTTAATGGGGGTTGGCATAAAGATGCCAATTCTTGGCTAAATAATTTGAGAATGGAGAAGGAGATCACTCTACAGAACATTGATATACCATTAAAAATACTATTAAATCGAAATTCAATGAAATATCAATACTTATCAAGAGTTTTTGTTAACTAGAAGGTAGGGATAAAATGTGGCTTCTAACATAAAAACTCCTATATGATATGGGTTTTCATTAGAAAATGTTTCTACTATGAGTGGATATATCACTAGTGTTAGGTCACGTGAGCCTCATAAGTAATAAATGAGTATAATAATTATTTCCCATCTAAGAATCTTTTATTTCTACAAATTAGACTTTATCATCGAAAATGAAGTATTTGTTATAACTATTCCTAAATAGTCAAAGGGTCTCTACAATTGGAAAAGACCACCAAAGTGGGAGACTGGTTCCTTTTTGAGAAGTTTACTATGATAAGAGTCTATGGTTTGGAAGAGAAGCCATATCAAAAGTGACTATTGAATTTGGTTGTTCTAGAGACTGAAAAAAGTGAAATTCAATCAGTGAATGTTGATCGGATGAATTTCAAGGAGAAACCAAATCTACACAAGTAGGTCACTAATGTCTTACACAGAGATGTGACCAAGACTCATGAAAATATGTAGGACATGTTAAGCATAGGGGGGATTTACTTACCCATTATCATTAGGTCTCACAAGATGGTTTCAAGATGTGTTTTGTCAATCTAGTCCAAATAGAAATGACTCTTGGCAATGAATATTTCTTTCCCTTGTTATGAAATGAACACAGAAAAATGAAAAACTTGGCGTGAATTACATAATCATGTTAATCATTGAGTTTTTGAATGAATTTTTGTTTGAGGCCTTAACTAAGGGAAAATATATCCGGGAACCAAATCCAATATATGGCCATCCATTCCCAAAGTAGTGTGGTTGGATGAAATACATTCCATGTTATTTTCCTTGCATCAACAAACAAAGGAATTGTCTCCTTGGGAAAATTGACATTTGTAAATGCAAGGTGTCTAAGGGATTGAAAAAAGTGAAATTCAAAGTGAATGTTGATCAGATGAATTTCAAGAAAAAACCAAATCTACACAAGTAGGTCACTGATGTCTTACACAGAGATGTGACCAAGACTCATGACAATATGTAGGACAGGTGAAGCATAGGGGGAGATTACTTACCCATTATCATTTGTTCTCACTAGATGGTTTCAAGATGTGCTTTGTCAATCTAGTCCAAATATAAAGGACTCTTGGAAATGAATATTTCTTTCTCTTGTTATGAAATGAAGAACACAGAAAAATGCAAAACTTGGCGTGAACTACATAATCATGTTAATCATTGAGTTTTTGAATGAAATTTTTGTTTGAGGCCATAACTAAGTGAGCATATATCTGGGAATAAAATCTAATATGGGGCCATCCATTCCCAAAGTAGTGTGGTTGGATGAAATACGTTCCATGTCATTTTCCTTGCATCAACAATCAATGGAATTGTCTCCTTCGGAAAATTGACATTTGTAAATGCAAGGTGTCTAAGGGATTGAGGGAATTCTTCCTTGTAAACCCAACAAACATACCATATGTATTCACTTGTTGAGAAGTGGTGCAATGGTATTCAAGCTGTTATAGATCAAGGTATCCCATGGATTTTATTTATAATATGAGAGTCTCATCTAATAAGAACATCATTTCATGTGTAGGACTCTTTCAATGTCCTCAATATTGAATAAAATTTATAATCTACTTGCATTATTAAAACCATACAAACTTAATATTTATTTAATATTATCAAAATATTTTGAATACATTTTATAATCTAGATTCACATTATTAAAAACCTACATCTAAAGTTTTGTAGCATCAAGTGCAAAAAGATTGAAAATAACATAACTTATCAAAGAGTTAATATAATTTAATGGTAAACAAGGCATTGTAAGATACTTTGTAAGCTAAACTTTGTAAGAAGCTTATGATTCTCTAATATTACATATGTAAAAATGGATTTATATATTGAATTCCTAAAGATTTGAAATTTTTATAAAATACAAAAAAATTGAATTAAAAAGTTGGACAGATTGAATTTTTTATGAAATTTTTATAAAATACAAAATGTTGGATTCCCTTATGTTTCAGTTTGGGATGCCTGCCAGAGTATCCAATTGGGAGTAATAGTGAGGTCATGAATTTTTGAGGATTTGTATGGGACCCAACTCACATTATTCATCATATATCATAGCTTGGACTAACTCACTAACCTAAGGAATCTTAATATCTTGGCTAATGACCATTACAGATTACCTAAAATGGAATCAATCTATGAATAGATTGACTCATTATAGAAATACCAACATTAACAAAATAATATAGATTTTCTATTCATGGAAAATATCTTGAATCTTAGTGTTGATTCTTAGTGTAAATGTTTGCTAGCAAACACTTTGAACCTAATCAATCTATGAATAGGTTGACTCATTATAAAAATACCAACATTAACAAAATAATATAGATTTTCTATTCATGGAAAATATCTTGAATCTTAGTGTTGATTCTTAGTGTAAATGTTTGCTAGCAAACACTTTGAACCTAGTTTTATTTGATCAATTCATTCTTAAGGAATCTGTCACTTGTAATTACTTATTTTTAATAATATCTTTTTAAGACTCTTGTACACTACGAAAGTGCTAAAAAATATGATGCACTCAAGAAATAATTGTTCCATATAGATTCTTGTTCTTGAACTACAATCATACAATATGACACTAGATTATTCATTGTCAAGTACAATGCCATATTCACTCTTTGCAATTCAATTCCATCTTACTCATGGTTGTTTATACATTCCTTCTATGTGGCTCTTGGTGTATCACCGATTGCAACATATTTTTCCACCTCATTAAAAAGGAATTTATTTCACCTAGATAAAATGAAATTTTGATCTTTTCAAAAATTTAGATTATTTAAATTTTTGGGGATGCTAAGTTACAATGGTTGTCATTTTGAATTCTATGAGTTCAAAATGAGTAGAGGTAGTAACAACATTGTAACTTAATCTTTAGTAAGTGGTGCACAACAACTTGTTATGCCTTTAATCTTGGCACATAAGAAATCTTTCTTTACTAAGTGGTGCACTCTTATTTGATCACAGATTGGATAATGTTATATTATATAACATATGAATCGTGCAAATGTTATATTATATAGATGGATCACTTGAGAGATTTAAGGACAAATTGTTGGATAGTTGTGGATATGATTGAACTAGATACATAACTATGAAATACTTTATGGTCACCTAAAGTTACATAAAGGGACCTAATTGTACTACAAATTAAGGGATTTCTACATTGAGTGGATAACTACCCAAAATTAACTCAATAGCAAGTGCATATTCTTTGAACATGGTTTAATCCACTAAGACCACATATATATTCCTTATAACATTTCTTTAAGATTCATTAAAATTTCCCTATGGTTGGAACTACTAAAAAAACGTATTAGAATCCCCAAAACAAGGAGTTTATATTCATAACCTAACACACCCACTAATAACATCAACATGGGATGGGTATGAGGGTTGTTCATATTCCTAATACAAATTTCGATGAGGTGATGCAAATGTAATATTTGTGAGGCTTAGTTGGAGTTAGAAATCTAGATAAAATATAGTCATATAAGGTGGCAATTCACATTGATTGAGAGTAATCATGACAATAATTTCAAATGTAAGTGCATCATAACCTATTGTAAAGATAGTAATGTGAGTTTTAATGGGATATATATTAAAAATAAGATGATTTTGAGTGATTGTTAATTGTCACAAAATTTATGGTGGTAATGAAGCCTATTTCTACAAATAGTAATGTGGGTTTTAATGACATATATATTTCAAAGAATATGCAATTGAGTGAGTATTTTAATTGTCACAAAATTAATGGTTCTAAAGGGTAATGTCTATAGATATCCACACTTCCCTCGTGTTGTGGGAGGTTCATGCTATCCACACTCCCCTAGATGTGTGATGACTAATACTAGTTGTCTACTAGAGATATTAGGTTGAAAGGTTTGAAGATTTCACATTTGGATTATATCTAGAGTTAGTTCAATATAGTAAGAAATCCAACATATTTCAACAAATGAAGGAATGGGAGATGCGAGATTGAATTAAGGGTTTAAAGGGAGCCCAGTGATTCTAAGTCAATTGAGGATCACATTTGGGATTCGATATGTCATTCCTTGTTTCCTCACATAGTTCATACCATGTTTAAATTATAATAATTCAATTTTAAAGATGGATGAATGTTGAATTAATATTATTTCTTTAATGAGGAAAATTTGAATTTTGATTTACTTTATTTATTTGTTTGCATTATTAGTTGTTAACATTTTAAAAATTACATTAGGAACATCGCTTATTATTATCGTCTACATATGATACATGTGTGTGCTTGTTAAGCCCTAATATTGGCTCATTACCCCTTAATTGGGGCATATTATATTAGTAATGTTATTCTATTTATGTCGGCTTTAGGTCATTAGTTGTAGTTATACCTCCTAGTCTCCTATATATACCAAGGAGACATTTTCATTTTGAATCATCTTGTACTTGAACATTTAAGTGGGGTAAAAGGAGGTTGCCCCCTCGAAGAGGCTTATTATATGAAATTATCTCTTTTTCAAGGTGTTGAGTACTTTTTCTGAGGTTTTTCTATGCTATATTCATATTTGGTTCTTAACATATGGTATCAGAGCTCAAGGTGTTGGGGTTTCGCTGCTACATCTGAGACACCTTGGAATTTTCGCTATAACGTTTTTTCTACAATGTTTCAGAAGGAATGACTTGGAGGATATTTAGTATATGATCAAGGTACGTTGGGTTCAATATTCAACTCATGAGGCCTTATACTTTCAGAGATACAACTTGTACAAGATAGGGTTTTGAAATCATCGTGAACTAAGTCATTGCAGAATTTTTGCTATAAAAAATTCTCTGTAACATTTCAGACCCTGAAATCTAGAGGCTAATTACAGAAATTAGAAAAATATATGTGGTAAAAAGTTCATCTTCTGGGTCATCTTAAATTTGTAGATACACCCTGTGTAAGATAGGGTATCTGACTAGTCCTATTGACTAGTCTCAAGAAGGTGTTCCAGGAAAATCAATCATAACTTCTTCCTAGAGTATTCAAATTGAGTGGGACTAGTTTCATTAGATCATGGATAGTTTGTAGTATTTCTGGTGTGATTTTCAGAATTTTATATCAATTATTTTGTGCAAGGCACACTATACAAGTGAGATCTCCTGGAAAGGACAAAAATCGACAAGTTTTGGGGAAGTTACTGTAAATTCCACTTGGCACATACAATTTTGATCAGACCTGTGGCATTGTAGAGAAGAAAGATCAAAGAAATACATAAAAGAAAGTTTCATACCCAAAAGGGCCAAAACTTAGGAGATACAACAGAAGAAATATTGTCTAACAGAGGCACCTCAAAATCAAGGTTCAAAAGTGATACTTGGCCAACATGCCACCAAAAAAGGGAACTTCTACACCAAATAAGCCTCTAGAAAATCCTACATGGACTCTTGATGAAGGTGAATAAATGTGTAGGGACATAAATGAATTACAAAAGAATATGGATTCAATGGAAGCTAAGTTGGTTACTAAGATGGATTCAATGGAAGCTAAGGTGGATACTAATATGGATGGTTTAAAAGGGGAGATCATGGAAGTATTGAAAAATTT
>JASDQU010324333.1:0-12897 GCA_032191745.1 Picea mariana
GAAAAAGCAAGTTGTTAGAGTTCCTCAGTGAGTGTGACTTTGACATAAGACATATCAGAGGAAAATAGAACAAGGTGGTTGACGCACTCAGTAGGATGGTGCATGAGATGCATGCTACAACCATTAGCATGTACCAGACATATTTGTGCGACAGAATTTTAGAAGTTTCCAAAACAGATCTATGTTATGTGGGCATAAAGGCAAACTTACAACAAGGTGTGTCGTAGCAAAAATTTGAAGGTTATGAGTTGAGAGAGGATGGGATATTCATGTATAGACGTAGAGTCCATGTGTCAAATGATCGGGATTTGAAAGGCTTGATATTGTCTGAGATGTATAAGGTTCCTTATGTTGGACATCAAGGTTACCATAAGACAATTGTCACAGTCAAGCAACAATATTTATGTCCAGGTATGAAAAAGGAAGTTGTTGATTTTATTGCTAGATGTCTCGAATGTCAAAAGGTCAAGGTTGAGCATAGACATTAAGCTGGTTTGCTACATCCTTTTCCCATTCCTGAGTGGAAGTGGGAAGTTATAACAATGGATTTTATAACTAAGTTGTCGAGGACTGCCAAGCAACATGATTCTATTATGGTGGTGGTGGACAAGCTTACTAAAGTTTCCCATTTTGTTCTAGTAAAATCAACACACAACGCAACCGGCATTGTTGAGATATGCATGCGTGAAATTGCTATATTTCACGGTATGCCTAAGGAAATTATGTCTGACAAAGATCCCAAGTTCACTTCAAATTTTTGGAAGGGCTTATTCAAAGGAATTGGGACAAGTTTGAACTTTAGCACAACTTATCACCCCAAAACAGATGGAAAAATAGAGAGGGTAAATCATGTAATAGAATATATGTTAAGAATGTATGTGATGGATAAGCCATCAAAATAGAAAGACTACTTACATTTGGTAGAGTTTGCTTACAACAATGGGCATAAAGCATCTTTAAATATGAGTCCATTTGAAACATTGTATGGTAGAAGGTGCAACACACGTGTGAGTTGGGATAACCCAACAAACTGCGCAGTAGTTGGGCCATATCTTCTCTAAGAAATGGAAGAGTAGATGGTAAAAATAAAGCAAAATTTGAAAGCTTCCTAAGACAGACATAAAAGTGGCGCAAATAAAGGCCGAACTTTTAGAGAATTTAAAATGGGTGACCATGTATTCCTAAAAGTAAAAGAACCACGAAGTTCCCTGAAGATGGGGAATTGCTCTAAGCTAGCAACACGATATTATGGGCCATTCAAAATCCTAAAGAGGATTGGTCATGTCGCATATGTGTCGGCTCTACTTGCAACCTTGAGTATTCATAATGTATTACATGTTTCCTTACTTAAAAAGTATATACATGATGCTAATCATGTCATTGATTGGAATGTGATTTAGGAGGAGCAAGAGGGCGACTTCTGAGTTAAACCAGTGTGCCTATTGGATCGAAAAAGTCAAGACGCTCCAGAATCGCGCAATAGGACTGGTAAAGGTCCAATGGACCTATTATGGTCTTGAGGATGCAACCTGGGAACATGAGGATGCTATGCGGTCAAAGTATCTGCATCTTTTTGAAGACTTGTGAAAGTTTTGATTGTACATGTGTATGTAATTCACCGAGGACAATGCATAAATAAGGTGGAGGGGAATGTAATACCCCTAGGCCGAACCCCAACTGTAAATGTATATATATATATATATATATAAGCTGGTGAGTTGTTGGTTTGAAGTCTTAGACTCAGTTTTGTGCACACATCCGATAGTTTGGTGATTACGCGAGAATTGTGCATCAAAGAAATAATGCACACATTTTATAGTGTAGCACGCACTTGTGTAAGTCTGTGAGGATGGTGCACCAAAAGAAGTGTGTACACATCCCAAAGTCTGGCGCACATCAGATTAAGCACGTAGTTTTGAGGCTAGAGAGAATTTGTATATATGCTTGTATTTTAAGGCTGGCGAGCTTGGATGCAAAAGGCCAGTGCACCTCTATTGTAAATATAATCACCCTCAAGATTGTTAATATAAACACATCACTGCGTGCAGACTCAACTCAGACAAAAAAGAGACAGGGGCTAAACTCCACAGAAAAGGAAAAAAGGGGAAGCTTAAGTCAAGGGAATATTTTATTAATATTTCTGGAAGTTTAATTAATGGATATGCATTTATCTTAAGTTCTCGAGGGTAGGGAACAAGTTACCAAGTGGCTAAGGCTACTTCTGAAGGTGACAAGTGTCAAGTTGAAGGCATGCAATGTATATTGTTGGCCTTGGTGTAATTCACGGATTATCTCTCATTCTGGGATCATTCAGACAAATTTCCCTTGCAAAGGAATATGCAATTTTGTTGTAACTTATTGTTGTTTCTTAACCATGTGCTTGGGAAAGGCTTGTTTACAATTGAAGARGAAGGTATTCAAGCCCGTGAGCACTCTCTCTAGGTGATATTTTGTTGGGAATTGTTCCATGGTGTGTTGGGCACTAGCTACAGGGMTCTGAGACTTYCTGTCTGGCCTGTTGTTGAAGCCCCAGAAAGGAAGTAGGGCAGCCGAAGGAATGTGGAACAGAGAAGGGGCACACTTCCTGGGATGGGACAATGAGGAACTGTAGGCTAGTTTCAACAGTCGACACCTTGGACCAAGTCTTTTTTTGAATATCAGACCATAGTCTAGTGATATGAAACATTTTTCCTAACGATTTTAAGCCCAGCTTAGGGTTGACCAGTCATTGAATTATTGTGAGCGACGTAGTCTATGGCTAGGAGGAACGTCTGTATCCTGCACACAGTTGGTGACTATTCATAAGAGATAAGTGTCCTTCACAGGCTTTTAACTACTGTGTGCTCTAATGTTATATTTTAAATGGGTTTATCTACTATATGAATTTGCATCTGCATATTGTGGTTAACTCTTTATATATATGAGAAGTATGACAATTCCTAAGTATTCCTGTAAGTTAAACTCTGTGGTATAATTAGAAGATACCAAGGCATGGTATGATTCGTCGAGTGTGCAATGAAGCAGTCAGTGCACACAAAGTGAAACAATTTGCAATCTGTGTATAGTATTGGATTGATTGCATGTGCAGAAGCATTGCACGCATATATGTGTGTGTGTGTGTACTGAAGGGATAAATCACGCAGAGGATTTGTGACATTTATTACGTTGCTATAATTGTATAAAAATAAGTGTACTCATAGAGTGAGACTCATCAGGAGTATGGGCACAATGYCTTAAGATTGTGCACAGTATTTCGGTCTAATTGTAACAACGAGGGTTATAAGTAGTATCTGCGTACTAKGATTTTTGAAGTAACATGGTCCAATAGAGAGCTTGGGTTGCTCTMKAAAGAATATCCTAGAGGCTGAAGTGAAGATTGTGTGGCATGGCCCAGCTTGGGAGGCTAGGGACGTTACAGTTGGAGCAACCCTTGACAATGCCCCAATGGTTCTTGAGAGAAGGAGAAGCTTGCAATTGAGCATGGAAATCGATGGCGCTCATCAAGTAGATGACCAAGTCRATATGGAGATTGACGATTCGAGAYYCRTGGTTCGAATTTCTCCTATAAGAAATTCAAGCCCGTGTATTGTATAGTTCCTCCGACAAAGACAAAATGTGCATACAGAATCACCAAAGGTATGGTGTTGAAKTGACAATSTTGGTCAGATAAGAGACATGGYTCTCATCAAAGCACAAGAAAATCGACAAGAAGATACAATACTTCATGTAAGAGACCTCACGTACTCTGCCCCCCTGCCAAATTTATTATTGGAAGATTCATATTCAACTGATAGTCACAACGAATCGGTGCGACCCTAAAAAGGAATATTCGTTGAGGATATAGACAAATCTTGTTAGTTAGATGTCCCAAATTCAAGCAAAGAACAAGAGCAAATAGTAGTTGAATATATCCCTCCTGAAGACCGACGCCAAATTATACTGGTCGAGTCGAATATTACCACTTCGACTCAAGAAAACAACTCGACTTCCTAGTCGACTTTGACACAAACCATCGCAATAATCCCATCCATAACAAAATCTAAGAAAGCGACGGTGGGGCTTAACCACATCCCAATTTATGAAGGAGAGGAGGATCCCAAACGACATTGGTTTGTTTGTCAAAAATTCTGAGATGCAGCTGACATAACAGATGAAGATAAAAAAAAATGGCACAATTTGGTGTCGTGCTTTGAGCTCGAGCCCTTACCTGGTTTAGGAAATATACAGATAATCAACAATGCTCGAAGTCAAACATAAAGCAAATTTTTCTCACATTTTTTAAGATGCAAGACATCAGTCACCGGGTGGCTCAAAAACATAAAGAAATCAAGTAGAATGGAGGCAAAATTGTCCGTGAATACGATAAAAGGTTCAAAGACCTTTTTAGCCAAATTCCCTATTCAATCGACAAGAAACGACTTGTACAATGGTATGTAACAGGCCTATTGCAAGAGATTAGAGTACCACTATGTATGCATGATCTCTCAACATGTGAAGAAATCTTGAAAAAATCACAACAAATAGAAATGGATGACGAAGGCACTTCGAATTCATCAGTTATTGATAAATGACTAGAAGAAAAACTTGTGGAATTACAACAATCAATTAAGAACATGTCGATCTCCCACAACGAACTATGGTGTACAATCTCTGCCAACAAAGGCCACACAAAAGATTACTGCAAATTCAGCGACGACCTAGACCCTGTAGTCTGTCGAATTCATATTAAAACATTATGTGATACATTTGAAGGAGTAACAAATCATGCTACAAGAGATTGCCCACACAATCTGAGAAATGTGCGTCCAAAGTGATGTCACATATGCGAGGAGAATAATCACTTGACTGAAGAATGTCAGTTGAACAGAAAAAACCGAACAAACATTCACTCAGTGTATCATACCGAGACAATCAACTAGAACGTTGACCAAGGAGGAAATGGATACAGAGGTCGAGGTCGAGGAGGATACCAAGGCCGTGGATGAGGAGGACGAGTCAACTTTGGCAGAGGATGAGGTCGAGGAGGATACCAAGGCCGTGGATGAGGAGGACGAGTCAACTTTGGCAGAGGATGAGGTCGAGGACAGTATTACTGCTTCAACAGTTGGACAGACAATCACGTTAGTCCATATTTCCCAATCAAAGACAGAACTGATCTCAAGTTCTATAACATTTGTTGAGTGGGAGACCACTCATTTGAAGACTGCCCAATAGTACTTGAAAAAGTAATGAACAAAAGAAATGTAAATCTCTTGCATACAGTTCCAAAACATGACATTTTCAATTCGAAGAACCTCCATGTAGTAGCACGCTCGAGAGATGGTAAGGACATCTTTCTAGAACCACCAAATCAACAAAAGGGTGGTTGAACTACATATCCCGACCTGGAACATGAAGACAAACTAATTAGGGAAGCAATGAAATTCTTTAGAAGCATCGAACAAGACAAAGCCAACAAGGGAAGTTGTGAGAACATCTCAAAAATTGCGCTAGACGAATTTCTCCAACTAATAAAAGAAAAACAGTTAGTTGGTCGATTGATTGACCTACTGAGCATCTTGAGAGAATATAAAGAAGAGCAAAGACCAATTAAAATTCTGAGCCAGTTATCACAAGAAGCACAAACAATCAATTTCGACCCTCAAGTCGACCTTGAAATAAACATAAATTTGATTAAACAAATAGTAGTCGAATTCAGGTCCCAGGTAAATATTCTTCCTAGATAAATATGGATTCGACTTGGGAAACCAATGCTGCAACCTACAATGATTTTTTTTGAGTTAGCAGATCAGAGGTTTATTGAGACAATTGGTACACTGAAAAATGTAATAACATCCATAATGGGAATCCCAATGAGAGTTGACATTCAAGTAATCAACCTGATGGAAGGCATTCCCGCCTACCCTGCATTAGTCGGATGACCATGAGGTTGGAACATGAGGGTCACAATCTCTCTTGAAAGAGACAGAATCAAGTTAAAAGGAAGTGGTAGGAAAATCATAATCTCGCTCGATCTAAAGAATGGCAAACCTTGGGTTGAGACATGGGATGAAGCACATGAAGCCTGTCAACTATATCAAGTCATGAATGAGCAGAATGACAACATGGAACCCAATAACGAACGAGAAATATTACTCAGATCTCTATTATCAATAAGCCAAAACTTGGATATACAACTATACAATTGGCAAATGGAAAAATACAAGTCACAAGAAAAAAGAGTGTTGGTCGATAGAAGCGATACCAATAAAATGATCCAAATCATGCTTCTCAATATAAGCAGTACCTATTGTGGTCGAAAGGGAGCTCAAGTAGACACCAACATTGATTCTAACACATTCACACATAAAGCAACTTCTGCAGTTTAATGAAAGGAACTCCCCATCGGTGCATGTCAACGAGGTTTCTAAGTCAGTCGGGGAACATGGAAGAGTGCAAAGTCTAGTTGAATCATTTACAGGCCAAGCAACCCGTTGGTGGGAGACACATGCACCTCAATTACAAATGTAGAACACTGCCACTCTTTATTTTGTCGAAAGATTTAGCGGGAAAAGACTGTTAGACAATATTGACATCCCGACGTTCAAACTCAGGTTCGACTGGATCATTCACATCCAACAATGTGAGAATGAATAGAGGGAAGTGGGATATAGAGACGAAAGGGTATGGCCTCACATGTTTCCAAACACATTGAACGACATACCCCACAAAGGGTATAAAATTGAGGAAGTGTTTGGACACACATTCGACTGGAATGAAATAAAAAATAACTTCCTCAAAGACTTTGAATTCAAACCTTAAGAAGCACTGTTGAAGGAAGCAACAAGAGATACCAAAAATTTCTTGGAGCAAATGAGTCCCCAACAAACTTAGAAAAAAGGAAAAACTAAAGTCGATATGGGCTCAAATTTGACTTGCAACTTAATATCAATGCACAATTCAAATAAGATCATAGCTCGTTGAATAGACATGAAAAACATAAGTTTTCCAGGACAAATCTTACAATGGAAGAAAACCCATCCAAGAGTACAAAACCATGCAAAAATGGTCTACTATGTAACCAAGGAAGAAAAGGAAGAGAAAGACGATAGTGAAAAACCCAACTTTCCATCGAGTGATAATCAAGTTGTGGAAGGAGAATGCCAATTGGACGAATTGAAAGCGCCCAAATGGATGGATGTTGAAATTAAAACCAAGGAATTCAACATTTCAATTAACGATCAACAAGACATGGCTAGAATAGGTGACTATTGGTCCAACAAGAAAACCATGGAAATAGTCAACCTGCTAAAAGAATATCAAGATGTCTTTGCACGAGACTACAAAGACCTCAAGGGATTGATACAAGAGATGGGTGAAATGAAAATCGAACTCATCCCTGCAGCCAAGCCTATTAAAAAACGACCATATAAGCTAGCACACAAATACAAGCCTATTGTCCAGAAAGAAATTGAAGCAATGCTTGCTACTAGCATCATATATCTGATCGACAAGTTAGAGTGGGCAAGGCCCACGGTGGTGCGATCAAAGATGCACGACCCAAAGAAATTTAGAATATGTGTCGAATACTGAGGACTGAATAAACTCACTGTAACTTATCCATTCCTTACACCATTTGTTGATGAGATTATCAATGACGTAGCAGAACATGAATGTTACTCGTTCATTGGCGGCTTCTCCAGATACAATCAATTACCTATAGCAAAGGAAGATCAATAAAAAACCACATTTGTCTTCGAATTTGGATCATTTGCATACAAAGTCCTATCGTTTAGCCTAAAAGATGCCCCAACAATTTTCTCAAGGATAGTGGTAAAGGCATTTCAAGAATACATTTATAAAACAATGGATGTGTAGTTCGATGACTGGACTATCTACATCCTACTAAAATACCACATCCAATGGTTAACAATGATGTTGGAAAGATGTAGGCAAATCCAATTATCTTTAACATAAAAAAGTGCATCTTTTCCACTCCTATAGGCATACTATTGGGACATATTACATGTAAAGATGGGATAAAAGTCGACATGGCTAAAATTAAAATCACCGTCGACTTGAAACCACCAGTCAATAAAAAATAGATCAAAATCTTCCTTGGTCACACGGGGTATTACAAAACATTCATCTGACACTACTCCGACATCACGTTTCCAATCAATGATCTTTTAAAGAAAGAAGTCGAATTCCAGTGGAGTTAGGAATATGACAAATCATTTGAATTGTAAAAAAAAAAAATGGTAGAAGCACCCATCCTACGATTTTCGAACTGGTCAAGGAAATTTCATGTTCATTTCGACGCCTCAAATGTTGTTGTCGGTGCAGTCTTAGCCCAATCATATGATGACATGGTAGACCACTCGAATGCATATGCCGATCGCAAACTAAAAAGCAAAAAGGAATTATTCAATGATCGAACACGAAGATTTAGCAATGATTTTTTCCTTACAAAAATTTCGACACTATCTGCTAGCGAATCCTTTTACATTCTTTACACACCATCAAACACTGAAATATATAGTCAATAAACCAATCCATTTTGGGAAAATTTGTCAATGGCTACTACTCTTTCAAGCATTCGACTTCGAAGTAGAAGTCCAACTGGGAAAAAATAATGTTGGCTCGGATCATCTGTCCCGACTTGAAACAGAGGAATATCTGGTAGGGATAGATGATGACTTATCGAATGCGAATCTATTCATGGTTGAAGCAGTCCCCAAAAAACTAGAAGAATTCACAAATTTTCTAGAAGAAGGGAAAGCACCTGAAAATCTCCCAGCCAATAAACGAAAAATCCTATCAATGAAAGCTACACCATTCACCCTCATGAATGGATATTTTTATAATCTAGGACTCGACAACATTTTGTGAATATGTGCATTGGATCATGAACGAGAAGACATCATTAACAAAGCACACACAGGCTCAGTGGGAGGTCACTTCTAGGCCGACACGACAACCAAATAAATCCTTCAAGTTGGTCTTTGGTGGCTGACCCTACAAAAGGACTGTTGAGAACAAGTAAATAAATGTGACAAGTGTCAAAGGTTAGGTCGACCATTATGGAAGAACGAAATGCCCTTGCACTCGGTAAACCCTAGTTTACCATTTGAAATATGAGCTATTGATTTTGTCGTTCCTTTCCCAAAAAGAGCGAAAAGGTCGAGAGTGAAATAAATCATTACAATCGTCGAATACTTAACAAAGTGGGCAGAAGCAGAACCAGTCGAGAACTGTACAAAGGAAACAAATCCAAACTTTATTTACGAAAATATAGTAACCAGATTCGACTGTCCCTTAACGATAATTAGTGATCAAGGAACACACTTCGTCAATAGTACAATTGAAACATTGTTGAAGAAATCCATGATCGACCATAGAAAAATAATTGTCTATCATCCACAACCTAATGGGGCCATTGAATCTTTAAAACACTACATAAGGGCCTCACGAAAATATGCAGTCTCGATAGAGACAACCGAGATGACAAAGTTCCAACAATACTATGGGCATATAGAACAACATACAAAAGATCGATCAACCAAACACCCTTTAAACTAATTTACGGTCAAGAAGCAGTAATCCCACTACATTTATGCACAAATGTAGGTAAGATAGCTTTTGTTTTAGAATTTTATGACATGGTGAATACAAGGCAACGCTTCTACCAAATTAACCAATTAGAAGAACAAAGGATGATGGCACAACAACATCAGAAAATTCATAAAAGTCAGCAAAAAGATTGGCATGATCGACACATTAAAAAGAAAGACATCAATAATGGAAATTTGGCATTGTTATATGACATTCGAATAACAGGTAAACCAAGCAAGCTAGAAATTACATGGTTGGGTCCTTACATGGTTGGGTCCATACATGGTCGAGGACATCTGACCTTCCGGAGCAATATAGTTGAAAACACTGCAAGGGCACCCTTTCAAGAAATTAGTCAATGGGGCCCGTCTAAAAAGATATCATAAAGATTGACCAAAATTCCTACTAGTGAAAACCTCCTTAGAGGCACCAATAGGACTTGACTTGGTCGAAAACCTTCGAGGAGACCTAAGTTGGAAGCAAAGGTAATAAATAAAAAGACAAAAATAAAATAAAGACGGGACAAAGCAAAAAGAGTAAATGGAAGATTAAGAACATATAAATCAAAAAGTCGAAATTAAGGAAGCAATAAACAAGTCGGTTACTAGAACTAGGTATAGAAACTGATCGACAAGTATAAATTGTATGACTAAATTTCAATGCATTCATTCCACGACAAGTTATTCGAAGATGAGAATAGAAAAGAGTCCATGGGATTCAATCAAAGAGGAGACCCAAAAATCAAGAGCTGGTTCTACACCCAAAGAAGATTTGCGCCATTACCTAAACAAGCGAACGAGTCAATCGATTGAAACAAAAGAAGATCATTCAATTAAACCAAAAACTCATAAATCCGAATGCCAAAGATCAAGTGAGCAGGAAAAACTACAAACAAGTGAGCGTGCAAATAAGACTTCAAGGAAACAAGATCATCCTAACCAAAACAAGAATGTATTCAAAAGACCGAGCATTCATTGAATTGAAAGGAAAGCACAAAATGACATGGTCAGACACTTCGACTAGAGGTCCTAGACCACCTGGACAGATCGACCCGACCAAGCAACTATTATACAAGTCAAGTGCACACCCCAAGGAACTAAAATTGAGAGATTTGATGCGACTAAGTTGCATTAATGCATTAATCCCATTAATGGTCGACAAGACAAGATCAACAACTAGGCTGTTGACGACGCATAAGTACTTCACACGAACAAATAGTTAATTTTGACACCAACATTGAGGCAGATGAATTAATATCCTTGCTAGCATAATTTAAGTCCCCCACTCCATCTCCCACCTATAAATTTGGATGAGACATACGATTTCGCTGCACTTATGTTCTCACCCGAGTATTCGATAACTAAGACACAAACCTCCCAATCGCACATTTGAGCCCCAAACTCGAGAAAGAACAATTCAACCTCAAAGAAATCACAAACATGTTGAGAATGAGCGGTCAAGTTGAAGTTTCACCGGTCTAACCAATAATAAAGACCAAGTTTGATAAAACGGGTGCAACCGAGCTGCAAGCATGAATGGAAAATACCTGCAGCACCCGCATGGAAGAAATCAACTGGTCTTGTCATTGGAAAAACTTCAAAGCATGGGGAATGGAAGCAGGTCTTTGGAAATATGAAACAAATTTCCTTGAGGCTGCAAACATCTGACACATCCTAGGTGCACCTAAAGTCACAGACTTCGATGGATGGAAGGAGGAAGTTGCCAAATTCCTTGTTAGTGGCTACCATAATGGCCACCTCTAGCTAGATGCTCTAGTCAGAATTACAATAGGATTAATGCACATAATTATGGGTATTCCGCAAGGATGAATCGTTGTCCCCTAAACACTAAGCCCTAACTACTGGATTCAAACCCTTACTAGCGAACTATCAACAAAGAATTTGAAAGGGTTACTGATTAACAAAGTCACGAGCTTCCGCACTAAATGGACTTGCATCATAGTATCGTTGTGCCTAACCACCGTGGGTTGAGCTTCCGACATGAAGCTTACAATGCTAGAGCCTATTGGCCAAATTTTCCAATCAAGGGCACAGTTTGACTAAGTAGATCCCCTAGTTGTGATAATAAAGAGCAACTACATAGACTGCCAAGAAAATGATCGCGCAATTAAATTTCCTTCACTACTAATATGGATTTCCATGAGTAGAGTATGCCCAGTCGGAGAACCTTCATTCACTGCACATGAGACCCAAACCATGAACAATTTCAGGGTTTTTTCTTCAGGAGTAGTCGAACCATCTGACTCCATTTATGCCCACATCATGTTTAAATGTTGGGTAAATCATGTGAAAAATGTATCACATAAGTGGCAAGCTGAACAAATTTTTTGAAGGGAATTACTGCCAAGTTCCCATATTCAACTTAGCTTTGACACCACCACACTTTGATGTGGATTTGTTGGAGGCCTGAACCCTGAAGAGCTGGAATACCAGTCGACAAAGTACCAAATTTTCCAGGAGCTCAACCGACAGTTGGGATTTCAAACTCAGATACCACCAGAGGTACTAAGCGATAACCAATCCATTCCGACACCTTTGACGGATGGAGAGTAGGAAGAAGAAACATAAGTGGCCCTATACACGGTTTTGTTTGTAGTAGATCTTGACAAAGAAGAAGGCATGCCAACAAAGAAAAGACATCAGGAAAGAACATCTAGGGGTAAACAAGCATTCAAACCTAACATGGTGCTAGAAGATATTGATATTATATGGAAGGAAACCTTTAAGTCAAATATGACCCTTGATTCCACGGACCCTTGATAAAGGAGAAACTAGATGTCTTCACCAACAAGATTCTTGAAAGGGTCGACAGACAGAAAAAGACCAAGTGACTACGCAGAATATCCTAAAGTCGAGCATTGGGACCCAATTCAAACAGGCTATGGAGACTCTTAATATAAAGTGTTTTGAAGCCAAGAAAACTAGAGCAGCGTCAGAAAGGTGTATCGAAACAAGGAGACAAAAGAAACAAAGGCTGGAAGGTGAGCGAGAACACAATATAGTTCGGTCGACACCAACTCCATCACGACAGTCGAAGAGCATTAGACCCAACCGAAGAAAAAAGCCTATCCCAAAGAAGTAGTGGACGAGAATAGGGATGATCAACCTGACAAAATAATCTCCTCCGCCTAACCCAACTCCAATAGTCGAAGAAACAGAATCAATAGAGCATATAGCGACACATAAAAAGAAAATCAGGAAATGTCAATGACATGTATCTTATGAGGAGACAATTTCAGATTCCGCAGTTCAAAGTCATCAGTCAAGAAGTGCATCACCCTCA
>JASDQU010324338.1:0-11519 GCA_032191745.1 Picea mariana
TTCCTTTGGGCAACTTGCATATATGCATGCTGCATAACTGCTAGGGCATGTATAAGTTACAAAAAAGTGTTTTTTAGAATATCACAAGGAGGTGTGTCTATAAGTAGTATAGGGACCATGAAAATAAGATCATCAATGATTCAATGGTGGAAATTGACACCGTGGATGATTTTAGGGGATAAATTTCGCTCATGGGCTAATTTTCCATGTTTTTTCAAAAAATGAGATTCGCTATTTTAAAAATGATTCGCCCAAATTCTATAGGAAAAAATCATTTTACCTTAAAAATCGCCAAAATTTTATAAAAACTATACAAAATACTTAGAAATTTGAATATTTTAAAAAAAATATCGCCAAACATTTATAGTTGACATATGAAGGATTAGTAATATTTGCCAAGGTTTCTACATTTAAAAATAAATTTCCATCCTTAAAATCATCCCTGATTGACACTATAATAGATTCCCCCTAATGTGTGAGGTCATAAGAGAAACCAATAGAAAAAATACATTATAAATCTTCAAAGAGTGTTAAACGAGGGTGAAGGTCACCAGAATCCAATCTAAGAACAACAACCAACGACATAAACAAGTTAGAATACTCAATTTTTGAGGAATACATACCCATGCTCAAGTGTGAAAACAAGCATGACCACCAATCAGGTACATTACGGATCCATGAAGAATGTATATATAGAAAAGTAGTGATCATGGCCACGAAAGAGATACACAATGGATCCATGTCAAAAGGATACCTTAGCCAAGAAAGAGATACATAATGGATCTTTGTCTGGAAATCAGTGAAGGATATCTAAAGGAAAGAGATGGATAACTGATCCTTCACGAGTATTGATGTTAGAAGTGGTACTGTCCAAATACAACTTGGGAAATGACATAAAATAGAGGTGATGCTACTACATTCCTGAGGCCTTCAAATCAACCATCGTGGTACAATTTATCACTATGCGAATGTTGTGGGCGGGAAATCCCTCCTATGGACTAGCATTAAGGGTTTTATCATGCATGCAGAAATGACCTAAAGTATCCTACTTCTTACCAACATCCCAATCATAAAACCCATTATTCATATGCAAATACAAGGTTAAAGAGATCAAGTTATTATACCTTAGTTTCCATGTTTGATGTCGATCCCTTTAATGTTTGGTCGCTCCTTGACTGCAAATCTCCTCCCAATGTCGACCTGCATTCATGCAAAGACAAACAAAGAACTCCACATGCATATGATCTATGAACTAATAGGTTAGAGATTCTATGAAAATATAATCAGATTTAAATATTGACAATCTCATATGGCGGGACGAGAAAAGTACTTCTTTTTATTAATCTCACAAGAGTAACCTTACAATAGTGAGATCGGCCACTGCTCCTCAAATCTGGTCCTAGGATCCTCTTCAACTGTGCTCCAACTGCTTCTGCATATGCTTCTCTTCACACACTAGTTGCAAAAGGTTGTGACAAAGGGAATGCGAAATCGGGTAGAGTTTCTTTACAATTATTTTCCTCTTTTTAAATGGGACCCCTACCCCTTCTTTTATAGGCTAGAAAGGGATAGGTATTTGGTCGAGTGACCAACTATGGGCAGAAAAATGGTTTAGTTAACTTACCCAAAACTGTGTGTTCCGTCTGCAACTTTCCATTTTTCATGCTTTTTAGGTATACACGGGCTATAGTGGGTCGACCAGCGTACACACGCGTGCAGTAGTGGAGCAGGGCACATATGCCTTCAAAAATAGTGTTTTTTAAGAAGTTGTTCAGTAGTGGCTTGGAAAAGAAGGCAAATGAGATGGCCTGATGCCAGATAAGCATGTCTAGTGCAATTTAGGGTTATAATAGATTCCGCCCTAATGTGTGAGGTCAGAAGAGAATTTGATGGCTGAAATACATTATCAATCTTCACTAACGTACCAAACAAGTGAGCCCAGGAACCCAAATTCGGGAGGTGCCATCTGCAAAATAACAATTGTCTCACTGAGGTGGGTATACCCATGCTCAGAATGAAATTAAATCATGGCTACCAATCAAATACACTGTAGATCCATGTCATATAACTATATAAAGTGTATCCACGAGCAATACACAACGGATCTACATCTCGAAATAAAAAATATAGACATGTATAGTATCCATCTTCAAGAAGTGAATAAGGCCTGATGGCTAGAGATGAGGCCTTCATAGCTCGAGAAACATCTTCAAAATATTCACAACTCGGGTAAGAGTGTAATATGAGTGTACGACTTCAATACCCAAAGGTCTTTGATGGCTTGTTAGGAACGAACTAGAGGATTTTGATGATCAACTTGAGGGCTTTATGGATTTCGAACAAAGACTTGATTGGGCTTTCAGGATGACCGAGCATGAGGGTAAGAGACAATCTACAGAGGGGGTTGACTCAAGCTTGGTAATAACTTCCCTTGGACAATAGCACAACAAAAGATGAGACTCAGGCAACATGATATTTTGACATAAATTCACGATGCAGGAGGCACTACAAACTCTCCATATGTTTGGAAGAATAACCAAACAGAGGAGGAAACAACTCTATGTAGCGAGAGCAGCTTCTTAAGGTCATGTTAAATCCCAAGGCTTTATGAACAAATGAAAGGATGTGCTTTTTCCAAGGGCGACTCATTGTGCTACCAATAAAAAGAAAATACTTTTCCCTTCCTCTTTTTGGGGTGTATTTGATTATTTTTGTCTTTTTTCAATAATTTTGGAAATCTTGAAAAAGAATAAAAGAATGCTACGTTACAAAGGAGGATCGAGTGTCACAGACATACTAGTTCCAAGCGCATAGAACACATGGATGCTCAGGGAAAAGGGACATATGTAGGAAAAGGGCACTCGGGAAAAATCCTCCATGGGCCAAAGGTGTCAAGATGCAAAGGCAAAGTGCTACAGGGCTCGCGTATAAGGCATGCTTTAGATGGTTCAGTTAAGAGCAACATGGGGCCGACATTAGGCCAAAGATGCAAGTATGCAAATGTGATTAATAAGACACACAATGGTAACATCCTTCGATGTAATTTTAACGAGCCCAGAGAAGGTAAGATCGATGGTTTTTCATATTTAGAGAGTCTAAAAAAGCGTAAAAGGAGACTCCATTAGGGTACCTTTTTCGAAGATAGTCTACTCGGTTCGAAAAAGGGGTAAACTAGCACCGACCAGATGTCTATTCGAAACCATTTTAATGAGTGTGATAAAGACAAGATCGCTCAACAATTTTTTCATTTTTAAGGAGTCTGGAGAAAGCTTAACTATGGACTCTGTCAGGAATGTTCTTCTCGACCAATTTAATGAGTGTGAAAGAATAAGTTCACTCGGTGATCTTTACAATTTTAGGGAGTCTGAAAAGAGGTTAACTATGGACTTTGTGGGGGTTCCTTTTTCGTAAATTTAGTCCCTCAGGCCCGAAAAAGGGTTAAAATCATACCTGAGAATACTCTTCTAGGGAACTGAAGCTCCTAGAGTATACCTTTGTTCATACAGTTGACCATCCGAATCGAAAAAGGGGTAAACTACCGCTGGACAAACATGCCTTCAAATTTCATTTTAGCGAGCGTGAAGGTCAACAAGATTGCTCAACAATCTTTTCATGTTTGGAGGGTCTAAAAAGGGCTTAAAAGAAGACCGATTATGTTTTGGGAGTCTTGAGGGTGAGGTTAAGAGTGATAATGCATCATACAAATGAGGCTCATTCTCGTAATCATGATAAAATAATAAGGACTCCCAAGCCTATAGTCATTAGTGACGGCATGGACACCAAAATGCAACCAGGATCTACCTAGGGCATCCATGTTAAGGTAGGCTCTACCACTAAATTATGACACTTCTAAAGAAACGATGAGGGTTTCGTGTCGCAAATTGGTGGGGTTGACCCTATGGCGTAGTGATAAAGACAATGAGATGCAGAAAGTGGAGGTGGAATCTTAACTTAAATGCAACAAGTTGGAAAAACGACTTTTTACCAAAGGACCTTTAAAAAGACCCAAATCTCCAAAAAGTTTCCCAATACTCAAAGTAACACTTATCGTAACAATCCATAGAAAACTCTTGAACCATACTAAATGATTTTCAATTTAGAAAAAATGACAAAAGGGTCCAAAAAATGACAAAAAGGGGCCCAAAAAGTCTATAAATAGAAGTTGGCAGCTCATTATCACCATTGTTAATTGAGAAATTGACTGTGGAGCCAAAAACACCCCTTTGACAAAAGAGTTGCTTCCGAGAGCTTTGGTAGATGGAACGAACTTTCGATTGGACCAAGTAAGTACATACTCACCCCCCTTGCATTTCAATACTTCATTTAAGAATTTCTTTTTGTTTTTTGAGGGGGCAATGACCTTTAAAAAGGTCGGCCCTATGTATATGTGGGATGTCTTATGACAACTCGCATGTGCATGAGTGCAGAGGAAATATTGCATGGGTGCACACGTGAATGTGTGCATTACAACTCGCTTATACCCTCTAAGATAAGAAAAAATTAAAAAATGCAAGGGCTAATCCCTCC
The DNA here is from genome assembly GCA_032191745.1 of Picea mariana. Lineage (NCBI taxonomy): Eukaryota > Viridiplantae > Streptophyta > Pinopsida > Pinales > Pinaceae > Picea > Picea mariana. Next base: position 4,528 of record JASDQU010324338.1, read on the forward strand.
TGGACTTGTCAATTGCAGGATGTATGTTCACTGGAAGGAGAGAGAGCATGAGGACATTGATGATGCAGTCTTATATGAACCTGATGTTGTAGTTGCACTAGCTCAATGTGGCTTATTTAAGTTCTTCCAGAGTGCATTTATATGGGTACAAACTAGGCTATTGAATGCCTTGATCAATTACTGATAGCTAGATGCGGAGGCATTCATTCTTGAGGGACAGTCGTTGACTCCAATGACTGAAGATATCTACATTCTGACTAGCCTCTCAAGGAGAGGGGAACCAGTTAACCTTTGAACTTTTCCTTCCGGGCCTCACAACATAGCAGAGTTGATTAACCTCCAGTGTGAGGCAGGTACTGACATGGTTGGCACTCAGGTGCCGGTTCATAATATCAACAACCTATCACTGAAAGAGATAGTTCTACTCATTGGGCAGATTACTAGATCTGTAGCTTTACACCAGGCTTCCCGGGCGCACATGAATTGTGTGGTTCAGTGATTAAATGCACAACTTTTTGATTGGAGTACTACATTACTAGACTGCATGAAAAGGAAACTGACAAAGTGTCGGATGCGGAGGCACAAAAACTTTGGGTTTGGTACTATCCTTTGTGATTTCTCTTCGAGAGGGTGCCTAGTCTGAGTCTGAGGGAGATTGTACGAGGGCACATAGCCTCTTCTCTATCAATAAACAGATGGGCGACGTTGTTTCCATGACAGGGGGGAGGGAGGACTATCGAGGCCTTCGATGACAAGTTTTTTGATTGGTGGTCTGGGCATATTTAAGTGACAAAGGACTATCCCTATGCCTAAAATGACTTTTCCAGGGACCCTAACATGGGCGTACCTCCCAGAGTGGTACGAGGAGATCTAGGTAAGCTTTCTTTTCAAATTTATTTGATTTTTTTTTATGTTGTTTATATATATATATATCATTTTTTTTGTATACCATAGTGTCTGACATGTATGTCTCTATTGTGTGTAGACGTGGGACCAGTGCGTCCAGCAGATTTTTCGAGGACTAGGCAGCGTCCTTGACTAGAGGTGGGAGTAGCTGGGGCCACTGGACTAGTAGGAGAAGCAGGGGGGCCTCCATCTGGTGAGGCAGAGAGAGTTTTAAGGCAGGTAGAGAGAAACCTTACCGCTCTTACTCATGTAGTTCCCATGGTAGAGATCGAGGATCTGCCACCTTCTATGCAGCCTCACGTAGTTGGGGTGCCACGAAATTGGGTCCAACTTTTCTGGCATTTGGAAAATGTCGTTGTACACAACGACTGGGCCAACAGGCCCCACCCTTAGATAGGATAGATTATTCATGTTCCGAGGGAACTTATGTATATTTTTTGAGGGTATAAGCCCCGCGACTCCTACTGTACCTATTTTTGAGGTGCTCACGCCCACCCTTGTTCTCTGGCACTTTTTTCGATATATATATTCATGTGTTTATCTCTTCGTGTTTTATGGATTATATTTACAAATCTATTTACATGTGCATGTGTGTGTCTTTCTTATATGTGTGCAAGATTCCAATCTAATATATGATTAACTAGAGTATCTGTAACTTGATTTAATCTCCTAGGAACATGAAAATATGTAATATAATCAAAGCTTTGTTCTAAGAGACATACCCTAAGGAACCGTCGATGTAGATTAGGATCATGAACATGGTAGACTCCATTTAACTGAGACACAACCAGTTGAGCGTCTAAATAGACTTGGAGGTGAGAGATACCAAGTGACAAAGCATCACAAAGCAACTCAATAACTGCACTGTATTCGACAACATTGTTTTTGGTGTCAACTAAACATATACCTCCTAAAGATATCAATTGGCCCTGAGGTGTGAAAATTACCCAAGCTGTGGAGGCAAGCCTTCGAGTGTACCGACTAGTGCCGTTCGTGAATCCAACGAACACCTCTGATTCACTTGACATCTGCCACAGTGAAAAAGATAACATAAAAAATGACACGTTCATAAAACCAAAATAAAAACCAAAAAGTAATAGTACAAAGACTATACATATGTTACAAAAAGTCACCCAAGGCAACCCACCTATGAGTAATACTTCTTGAGGTAGAGCCCATTTCTAGGCTCCGCCAAAACATTTCCCTCAAAGTCCACCAGATGATAAGCGCTCTTTCTTAGAACCTCTTTAACGATGAAAGGTCCAAACCACATGGGTTTGAACTTGCCTGCCCCCAGAGGGTCCTTATCTTGGTCATAGACCAGGACAAGGTCGCCTTCAGAGAAAATCTGAGGACTAACAGACCGATCATATTGACACTTGACTTTTTGTTTGTGAGCTTCGTTAGCTAAGGCCGCATCATGAAGTTTCTCATTGAGTTGCTTGAGATATAATAAACGCTCTTCAAGTGGTGAAGTGTCTAGCAATAACTGTATTTCCAACTTTAAAAATGGGATCTCACATTCTATGGGAAAAACTGCTTCCAACCCATAAACAATTTGAAAAGGTGAGAAACCGGTTGTAGTCTTAACAGACATTTGGTAAGCCCATAATGTTGAATATAACATCAAATGCCAATTTGACTTGGCCGAATTGATCATTCGTTGTAGAATGGGTTTAAGAGATTTATTTATAGCTTCCACCTAACCATTCGCTTGGGGGTAGTAGGGTGATGAATGTTCCTTCCACAACCCAAGATTTGACATTAACTCGGTCATCATTTTGTTCTGAAAGTGACTTCCATGGTTAGTGACAATATCTCTCGGGACACCAAACCTTTCTATTATTTGGTTGAACAAAAAGAGAGTTGTTGTCTCCCCATCATCTTTGCAAGTTGGCATAGCTTCGACCTACTTAGTGAAGTATTCTACTGCTACGATGATATATCGGTGCCCCCTTGCTGAAGGGGATTGCATGTAGTGTAATCAATTCCCCATTTAGTGAACGGACCAACGGTAATAATGGGAAAAATGGGAGTGGGGTGTGCCCTCATCTTCCGAGAGAAGATCTGACACGGGTGGCACTTCTTGACCAATTCAACACAATATTTGATTAATTTCGACCAGAAGTAATCGATTCGTAGAATATTTTGGGTTGTTTCTAACCTAGACAAATGACTGTCGCATGCTCCAGTGTGGCAATCGTTAAGCACGATTTCCGCTTCTTCATGAGTGAGACATCGACGAAGGATGCAGTCTACACCTCGACGATACAATGTGTCCTCTAGTATGAGATATTTCTTAGCCTAATGGCATATAGGGCGACGTTCATCACGAGAAGCAGAGGAAGGAAAATTCAAAGTATGGAGACATACAAGGAAATCTCCATACCAGGGGTCAGAAGACGCAATCAAAAACATGTCTCCTTTGATAGGCGACTTGTCGGGTATAACATCACCTGATTCGATTGGAAGTTCCGATATGAGTTCCACGAAGACCATCGACTTTTTGGATTTTGCAGAAATAAATTCCAAGTCGAATTCCTAGAGGATAACTATCCATCTACTAATCTTTCCGCCGATGACTCATCATGTCAATATGTATTGAAATGGGTTCACGATGGAAATGACAGTGGTCTTGCGAAACAAAATATAATGACAGAACTATTGAACAGCATGGAATGCTACCAACACAAGTTTTTCAATATGGGAATAATTGAGTTCTGGTCCAACTAGGCCTCAGCTCAGGTAATAAATCACATATTCCAAGAGAAAATCATCCTCCTGAACTAAGACCATACCGATGGTCGACTCTGCAGCGACCAAGTACAATAAGAAATATTTATTATAATTGGGTGGCTGAAGCAGAGGGGTTGATATGAGGGTGATTTTCAACGCTGTGAAATATCATTGAGTAGCTTCATCCCAATGAAATGGAATGTCCTTCTTCAATAAACGCATAAAACCCTTTGTGATCTCGACATAGTTTGTGATGAAACGCCGTAAAAAAATCGCTTTCCCTACAAACTCTGAAGCTGAGGTATGATGCATGTGGAAATCAATTGGTCTATTGCCTCAACCTTTAGAGGATCGACCATGATCCCTGTTGTTGAAATGATGAAACCTAACAGATGACCTGATGTGACGCAAAAACTGCACTTGTTTGGATTCAAGCGGATTTAGTAGTAGCGACACCGTTCAAGGATAAGTCGAAGGTGTGTCGGATGATCAACTCTCTTGCAAGATGGTGACACTAAATCATCGATATAAGCCTCGACTATGTGTTTAAGGTCATGGAAAGAAAAAGACATGGCCTGCTGAAACATAGCTCCAACATTTTTCAGACCAAAAGACATCTTACGATAAGAAAAAGTACCCCATGGACAAATGAAAGTGGTTTTGTGTTGGTATTTGTGTTTGATTTGTATCTTATTGTATCCTAAAAAACCATCCATGAATGAAAAGGCTTCGCATCCTATGCATTCATCGACTATCTGGTCAATAAATGGCATGGGGAAATTATCTTTTGGGCAGGCGTTATTCAGATCACGGAAGTCTGTACATATGCAAATCATGCCCTGTTTTTTATTGACTGGCACAGGATTCGACACCCATTGAGTCAATTGGACGAGGTAGATGAAACCAACTTTAAGTAATTTTTCTGCTTCAGCCTTGATAGTTGTTGCTTTCCTAGGATTGACCGGACAAAGCTTCTGTCGAACTGGCTTGACATCAGGATAAGTCGTGATTTCATGTTCAAAAATTCTGGGGTCTATGCCTGGCATTTCCTCGTAAGACCAGGAAAACACGTCACATAATTATTTAAATAAATCCGTGTAGATTTGTATCTCCTTAGGGGAGCAGTCTGCTCTGACGAAGATATTCTCCATGATGCTAGGGGTTCTGGAGATGTCAATAGGTATCATTTCAACTATTGTTTCCATATTTCCTTTAGTGTAAACAACATGTGTTTCCAGAGGATAGATAGGAAAATCTTTATCTCCATTCATAGTCAGAATGAATTCACCTACTTCAATTCATCTTCACTCTGGGAGGAAGTAAGATCTATGATNATCGGCAAGGGTACCTTGAGCCCAAATAGGCTCGAGCACCGGATCTAACTCTTGTGCTGGAGTCGGATCGGGGTCGGAAAAAGCTCGTTGAATGATTGAGTATGCAACTTTTACCACAGACAAAGGCATGGCCATGCCATGGTTCTCTATCCCTCCCATCGTAATGGATGGGGAAGGAAGAGTCCACAGATCAAGAAAGTACGTCATGTGAAACGACAAGATTTGAAAATTTTAAGCTCGAGGTTGGTCGAGGACAGCCGTCATGTAATGGACATTGCCTGTTGGAGGCAAGTAATCTAAAGTACCCATCAATGGTGGGCACAAACCAACCCCTACGTTGACGATGTCGAGCTGAGGGTTATCAATCATCGGGACTGTGGAGACTCCCGATGAAGGGTCAAGATGAGAGAAGGATAACTGATCAATGGTCACAATCCGATCCTCGCGAGGAAACAACAAGACCCTAAAAACTGTCACGACCACTGCTTGCATATCATAGGTCCAAATCCTTCCTAACAAAATATTGTAGTCGAGAGACGCATCGACCACTTCAACTTCGACACACATGGTTTTTTCCCCTAACTGCACAGGGAAAGAGGGAATGATCCCATGTGGTTGGAAAGAACGACCATCAAAAGATGCAAGAAGAGTAGGTGATGGAGAAAAAATAGGTTGGCTGATGGCCTTCCAACATGCCAAAGATATCATGCATTTCGAGGCACCCTCATCCACCACTGTACAAAAAATATTCTGGGTAAAAGTTTTCATGGTGTAAGCCACTACTATCTGAAAATCTACGTGGTAGGGAAGACGAGGTTTTAAGTCAGTGGTATCAAGCATGATCGTTCCCGGATTACAAGTCTCGGTAGAGCCTAACATAGCTAATAGGGCCTTTCTCTGGGAAGGGCAACTCTGGAGGAATTCCAAAGCAAACATCACACAAGGGGTTTGTGATAAATCCTCCACCATAGAGTAGTTCTAGGCGACCCTTGCATTTAGGTTGTAAGAAGATTTTTTGAACGCACCTTTTGGGATGTGCGTCATTGTTTCTCCCAATGACTTATGAATCTGAAGAGGAAGAAGTGGGTTTTCATCTTCTTTACCCTTGTCAGAGGTGCCTGGATTTTCGTAATCACCTTTCATCATATACACATTTGTGGATGAAGGATTTATTGAAGGAGGGGGTCCTTGACTGTCCCCTTTCACGCTCGAGGAGGATTGAGTTGGATTTTTCCCATGTGGAAATGGGTTCATTAACATGGCAGGTTGTTGCTATGCCAATAAATTATGGGCCTTTGCAAGCCGAAGACACTGATGGGTTAGGTGGTCTTCCTTGCAAAGATTACACAGATACTTGGACTTCTTCTTTTTAGTGTCGCCATCGCCAGCATTATTGATGGGTTTCTTATCCCCCTTACCCTTTTTTCGTTGTTTCTTCTTTCTATCAGACCACTGCATGGCCTTCAGGTTTGTTGTGTCCATACTGTGTACATTTGACTTTTGGGTAGGGGGAGAAACCGAACTTGTGGTCTGGCTGGCCGTTTTCTGTTGTATCGACAATTGTTGCAATTGATTTGACAATGGATCAACGAGATTTTTTTGTGCTAAACCAATAATTCCATCCGCATGTGGTCCATACCTTTTCCTTGTTTTGTCAAGGATTGACCTTGGTGCATTTGGCAAAATCTCGTAGAGTAAACTAGACCGAGAGTAAATTATCTCTAGTTGTTGCATTCTCATTATCGTGTCTTCCTCGGAAAACACTCTAGATGTTGCGACGTCTTTAGATAACTCGGGTACCAAAGACTTAAGGAACCACTCTAGCAGGAATGTTGGTTGCACTGGCACTTTTATTAAAATATTTCGACGTCTCCATTCTCAGATATGATCGAAGATATGGTCCACTTTTGTCTGCTCGAAATTGGCCAAAAATTCAGCGTCGATGTCATATCTCACATGTAATTGGAAATGGTTCAAGAAAGCCATTGCCAATTCACCGAAGGAAGAGTATCGTGA
>JASDQU010324340.1:0-13068 GCA_032191745.1 Picea mariana
GTTTCTTCCTTTCCTAGTTTAATTCTTAGCTTAGTCTTTTATGTTTATTCTTCTAACCCTTTCCTTTACTGTTGTCTTTCTTAGATAACCCAACTAATCTTGTAAGCACCTATGTTTTGCTCATTTAGGTGACAAAAGAGGCGCAACAATATACCTTCACATGCAATCAATCTGGTGATGACTATGAGAGGGTTGATTAGCTCCTCTTTTATCCACTCCTTGGAGTATCCCTTAGCTCCAGATATGTTCTGAAATTCGGTTTTGAAACCCTGTTATAGCTTGCTCTTGGAAATTGGTCATGTTTAACCCAGCGGTCTCCAACTCTTGGGATCTTTTTGGATGAGACAATTGATTCCACGAACCCAATGACTAGGAGCAGAGGCAGGATAAGAGTGTTCCATTGTTATTGATTTTTCCACCATGCTTACTCAATCCACTCGCATAAGACATGTAATTTCAATCCTATAATGAACAGCCTGTAACGAAAATAAGCCAATAAAGTGGTCTGTTAAGGGTATGTACAACAATTTATAGCACATGGGAGATTAGCATTTCAAAAATAAAATGATTGTTGATGTAATAACCTGTATCATGAAAAAAATACATGAATTTTTACAAAGATTTACTTCTTGTAGGAAATGTTATCATTTGTCAACTCATGAATCCCTCCCCCACACCTAAGTATTGTGACACCTCACAATAAAAAATATAGGAAACCAGTCAGTTCTCCCAATAGCCAAATATTTACAGCTTGTTCAATGTAGAGATAAATTTCACAGATTGGTCTGACGAGACGGTTAGAAGATGGCCCGACCTATAGGATAAAAGATCCTATATATATATATAAGAAGAGGTAGGCAAGAGAGTTTCAAGATAGTCTCAGAGTTAGTTCCCAATGGAAAGTTCATGGAGTTCATTAACCTTAGCTTAATCATACATACTTCATGTCAATTTTGTCTGCAAGTAATTTCATACATCAGGACAAGTTTAAATTTAATTTATTTTTTTGTTAGATTACCATCCTCGCTAGGTTAATGCCCCATTGCCAGCAAGCATGTCCAGTACCCCGGTGGGTTTACCTAGTCATACCACAGGCCGGTACCCGCTGCCAGCAAACCTTTTCAGTATCCCGACGAGTTAGCCTCTTACACCCTTAGAGACTGGCCCTCTATCTTTTAAGATTTTAATATAAGATTGTTTTATGCAAGAAGATGGGGGAACAGCTTTGAAAACAAATTTTTCATTCTTTTTTTCAATTGGGATGGTATTTATGTTAGAGGATGACTTTCCATTATATTCCTTAGTGATTGTCCTTATGTAAGGTGTACTTAAGCAGACGTTGCCTTTCTAAAGATATGATATAATCAAGTTATTTAGTGTGTAGTGGATGGTACCATTGAGAAAGAATAAAAAGGTATCTCTAGGCTCAAATTACTTTCTTCTTTTGTAAGTTATTGTGATGTTTCCATGACTAACCGCTAATCAGACCTACTTGTTACTTTTTAATAAATATACTTTACTTACTTACTCAGGTTTTTTGGGGAAATTGTACGAGAGACCTCTAAGCTTGATGGTTACGGTATCACTTCCTTATACAGTGGTGAAGAGTTTCAAGAGCAACTGTTTTGGAATGCCTTAAGAAAATGAAATTTTTTGCAAAAATATGGCTAACAGCAAGTCAATATTCATTTGATGCTTAGCAGACAACAAAATTCAATTGTAACAATGTTTTGAAGAAAAATCCTTCTTTTATATCTCCTTGAAATTGTCTACTCTTGGTGAAATAAATACCTGCAGAAATCTCTAGGACTATTTGTCAAAAACCACACTCTAAAATATCAAAAACTAATAAGATCAATGAGATCAAGTCACTGGAACATGTATCTCATAGTTCTTTTATTAAAAAAAAATGTAATATGAGGTTGCATTAGACTTTCAGCTAAACTAACAACGTGTAGTTTTTATTTATTATCCTACCCTACCTACAAACAAAGGAAAATATCTATTCAAGTGTAAGAAATTTTTCAATGTAACCATGTGCGAAGAAAGATAAGAAACATGCTCATATCCACATATAAAAAAGTTACCACAGTGATTACCTGGATATGAAGAACCAACCAACCTACTTGTTTTGGCATCAAAAGGTGTTGAAGAAGAGAATAGTATTGAGGCTTGAGGACCTCTTGAAACCAAATTTCAATGTAATCTTGATGTTCATCAATAGTAATTTTTATGCTCTCCTTCATCATGCTATGTAGATCCTCTTCTTCTGGATGATTGATTTCTAAAGTACATAAAGGATCTATTGAGATGGATGTTGAGAACTCCTCAATCTCAGGTCTTAGTGATTGCTCTCCACTAGATGTAGTCCATAATTTTTTTGCTTCCTTCGCATTTTGGCAAGGGAAATCATTTTGTAGCTCATAGGACCTTGATTCTTCTAATATTTCAGGAGAGGTAGATAAGTTCTTGACTATTGTCAAGATGTGTTCTTTCTGAAAAGAAGAGATCCCATTTGTTGCTAGGATTTGAGAGAGTTCTTCCAAACTAATGGTCACCTTCGAACACATTCTCTTGGTGGTGGTAAGGAAACAAAGGTTTTTTTGGTTCTGTAGAGGGCTCGAGTGGTCTTTCCTCATGTCCCACTATGATTGATGCTTCAACTTTTGTTCTATAGTGCTCCTGCTTTAGTCTCTTCAGAGACCGCTTTATCTCTTTGGGTTGAGCTAACTCCTGTTGTTCGGTATTGGTCCTTCCCCCAAAAAGGTCAGAAGGAACCTTGGTTGAAAGGTCTGATTTAGATTTAATGTATCTACCTTTTGGGTCTCTAGGTCTATTCATGAAAGTAAACAAAAACAAAAAGAAAAACTACCATTGGATTTGGGGGAGCTTGCAATAGTAGATGTGCAACTTCTTACCTCTCGTCTTAAAGTTCCCCCACAACCAAACTAATGCTAAGGTTTAGAAATGATATAATTCCTACCTTGAGACAACTCCCCGGCAATGGCGCCAAAAATAATGGGTGTTCTATATGCCCTAAAAACACACTAAAACCCCTCAATTAAATTGTCAACCTGAGGTAAGTAAACATAGAGTTGTAGCAATATATATGCCAAGGTAGAAGGGTTGGTAGTATAGTCTAACTAAGGAAGTGGCTATTGAAGGGCTAATCTATTCAAGCAAGGACTACTAATGATCAAACTCTACTAAGCAACTCAAACTATGTACCCTAAGTAACCTTTGAACAAATGATCGATGGATAGTTCTAAGAAAGCAAATGGAAACCCTACTTAAATCAAACTAGTTCATTTATAACAATAAGCAAAAGCAAGCTATTCATCTAATAAGCAAATAGCAACAACAAACTACTTGTAATTAACCTACTTAAATTCAATAAGAAACTATCCTGTGAAAGCAAGTAAACGAACAAACAACTACACTATCAAAGCAAGAATAGACAAGTAAGAAACTAACCTATTAAAGAAAGTAAACAACTCACTAACCTAGGATAACTTCTACAACAAGTAATCTAATCAAAACTACTCAATAAGAAGCTAACTAAGCTAAGAGACAAGTGAACTCTATTCTTAATTTAAATTTCACAACTATTTCTAATTTACAAAAGGAAATCTACTAAATTGAAAGAAGGAGGAATTAACAACTAATCTTAAATATATGATAAGCAAACTACTCTTTAATCTACAAAAGCAAGAAGACTATCTATCCTACAACAACAAGAAAACTATCTTCTAATCTATGAAAGCAAGAAAACTATCTTCTAATCTATGAAAAATCAAATATAGTGTTGATGGTTATGTCTCTGGTGTCTTATGATATCACGATGGCACTTGACAATGAACGATAATTCAAGAGGGATAAACTCGATATTGACTTCAATAACAAAGTGAAAAGTATGAATTAGACAATCCAGTGAGAACTTATCCATTATGGGAACAACATCAATTATCCTGCGTATCCATGTGATTATTGATCACGCATTAATCATCAACATTATAACAAGACTATGCTAATAAAATCAATTGCATTCTATACTAATGAAGCAAATTCATACTACACTAAACTCAATAATTAACTACAAATTGAAATTGCAACCTAGATCTAAGAAAAAAATTGCATGAAGGAAACTAAACTAGTCCTACCTTAACAATTCAAATTGCAAAAAGAGGAAATACTTATAAACAGAATTTAAACATTATTTCAGCATATGACAAGAAAGAAAATGAGCAACAAAATGACGAATTAAATAAATAAAGCTAAATGGCAATGAGATCGGCAAATTAAAATTGAAAACTAAAGTCTAATGACTATCCATCCACCAAACCATGTTAAAGAAAGCATGAATTAAAAATTATGTTTTAAAACTCCGTTTTTATCATCTATTTCAGCATAAAAGAAAACTTAATTTATCATCTAGCTACACACACGGTTAGTATCTAAGCTTGCAACTTGCAAGCTTGCTTCTACTAACTAAAAATTCATTGCATATCAACAATATCCTTCATAATAACTTGCAAAACTAAATTAAATTAGTTAAATCATAAACAACAATTTATAAAACAAAGAAGCAAAATAACAATTCATGTACAAAAAATGAAATAAAAAAACATATATTCTATCTAATTCACAAGCAAACTCATAGGATAGTTACCTAGACTGTTGGTGGCCCCCCCAGCAAGTCGTGGTTACTCTTCAAAGACACACCACAAACTTCAACAAAGTGAATTCACCATTAAAACTAAAAACACAGGTTTTACACAATTCTGGCAAAATGAAAAATAGGAAAAATAGAGCTAAATTGTTTTTGTCTCTTTAACACTCTACTAATTAACTTATTAACTATTGTCCAACCACTGAGGTGGTATTCATAAGTTTTAAAAACTGAGAGGTCGACCACTAGAGGGTCGATCCTCTTCTAAAAATAGTAAATTGCATTTAAGATTCCCTAACTGCTGAAATGAGGTGAGCCAATAATCGCCCAACATAACAACCCAAATCGAGTTTTCAAGAGTTTAGTAGCTGGAGGCCATGAGCACGAGAAAAACCCATGTCTATGATTCACCCATCGCTGGCCGCCAATACCATAACCGCCAAATCGCCCATCATTTTTTTGCAGGACGAAGTGTCGAACGAAGTGTTGGATGGAGTACCGGACTAAGTATCGGATGGAGTACCGGACTAAGTGTCGGAAGCAAAAGCAAGCTGCGATTTTTCCCTGTGACACCAAAAATGTGAATTAGATTTCTGGAAACATAAAAACATATGGAATTACACTCAATATCATCATAAAACATGAGTTATGCATACCTGGTGTGGATCATAGCGATTTGACACAAAAGCTCTTCAAAAACTTCTTCAAAACATGAAAACGCATATACACATTCAGCAAAAAGGATCTAATTAACGTCATAAAATCAGTCATATCAAAGGCCCAACAATCATCACACATCAACGCAACCCCTTCAGGTATATGATCGACATTGGCATGTAATCATTCCCTCTAAATATCCATTGCATCTCCCAGTCACACCCTTCGACATTTTCCTATAGGATTCTCACATTCGGCTCTGCAGTATTATCACCTCCGCTGCATTTTAAGTACTGTCACCCGGTAGCACTCTCCCCTACATGAGTTGTCCCATTCATAGTCCCCTTTGGCACTTTGACACTCATGTTGCTTCACCCCCTAGGGATGGGAGTCCCGATAGTCTTATGCATGTTCGAGAATCAGCCACATACTCCTTCTCCTCATTATGCTAGCTTTCCCAATGGACTCCCAGGATATCTCCTCACGGTTCTCATTTGACTGTGCCTCCACAGTATCATTAACCCTCCATTTCATTCACAGTTAGTTTTCCCATCTGCAGATTTCCCTACATTCATTTACCCCATACAAAAACACACCTATGGGGCCCCCACCCTCCACCAGTTCTCCACACAACTTGTGCCCTCACACACCAAGCCATCTGCATTGGGGCACCTGTTTCTGTATCTTCACACTTATCCCAAATTATTCTTTATTCATTTGGTAATTTTACAAAACCTTTGTTTCCATCATTTAGATAGCTTTTTGTTGTCTCCTTTGGCAACCTTATTTTTCTGGCAAAGAAACCCATGTCGCCCTTGGTTTGGGCATTTCCTATATCCTACTCTTATCGACATAGTCCATAAACCTCAAGTATCCCACTGTCCATGTGCCCCTGATCTCTAAGTTTGTCCACTATTTTCACACCTCTGGCACAATTTAACCCACGTTTAGCCATCCCCCTGACACTAGATTCAGTTTCACGTTGTTTCCACTCATACTTCACATATATCCCCAACCAAGGGCAATCTTGAGTCTCACCACATCTTTAATTCTTCCATGTTCCTTATCAGTTCATGATCTCACTCCAGTGGATTTCATGAAGCCCTTTGCTTCTTGGAGTCGCGTCTCCCTTTATGTCAGCATCATCACAGTTCCCAGAAGGGCGACAATATCTTGACTCTCATTACCTTTACAATGAGAATTCTCTGACGACACAGAGAGAACCATCATTTCTCTCTGCTGTCGTTGACCCCCATAACATTCGATGTCAACACACTCTCATGTTATGGTGGGTCTTACTATGCGACTATTTCATTTGTTTTATACTAGCCGAAGACCCTTGAATTCGATGGGCCATCAATGCCTACAAGTCCTTGACACTTCTTACAAGTGTCATCGTCTCTTTTCAGAGTATGTTCACCACCAGAATCATCATCTACCATTATCAGACCGCCACGGATGGCATTGCAGTTATCTACATCAGCATACAACATCAGTTACTATCTTACATATTTGAGTTACATGGCACAAGAATGGGGCATGCTCGCCTCATTTTTATACAACTTTTATTTTTCCTACACCAATAGAAAGGTTCGGTTCCACAGTTTCCCCTCTCCTTCCGACGGGTCACTCTTACAGTTCCTCTCATCACTCTTTCTTACAATGTTACTCTCAGTAGAAGAAACATTGATGTATTTCAGCTATACATATGCTCCTAACCTCAAACATCAGGGTCGAGCATCTATTATCACTGAAATTTCGTCTGCAAATGGTTACAGGAATTCAACATCTCCAAACACCTATTAGTTCACCTGCAGTCCTAAAAAATCATTTCCAAAATGCACAAACTATATAACTAATTATAAAATTGATATGTGCAGAAACACTACAGGAAGCACGCGCACGTGCACAGGCCAAAAAAGCCAAAAGAGTGCACATGCTCCCGATGCGCGACTGTGTACGATAAAATCCACGCACTCCTATGAACAACGCATTTATGGTTCTTGTCGGCCCCTCGCCCACTTCTGGTTCAGCTCCCAAGTCAATTTAACCCTCAAATCTGAGATGAATCCAAGTGGGGGGTTGTTCAAAGACCTAAGGGTGCCCTAAAGGGCCACTTGTTCACACTAAAGACTGGTTGGATAATGCCTCAAATATTTGTTATAAAAAGAGACCATGGGTGCACTATGAATTCAAGAATCTCATTGTATTTTTATGTTACCTCTATTCTCCTACAAGGAACCTCTTTCCTTCTTGGAGCATACTAGCATCATCTCATTAAGCTATTCACCTCACCTCTTGAGGGAATAAGCTTGGATTTCTTCACCATTCACCTTCTAGTTTTCCATTTGTAAGAAGAGCTCTCACATAGGGGACTCAAAAGCCCTCCCTAGGAGGAATATGGGATCCATAAGTTCCCCTTTCTCTTTGGTGTTTTCCCACTAATATAATTTCTCCATTGGTGGCATGAATATTGGTCAATTGTTTGATTGATTTTGGTTCTAATTTCCTTATGCATTTCAGTTTCATTTCTTTAGTTGTTATTATCTTAGTTGTTTGTTTATTTCATGTGATTGAGTCATTTGATTCATATACTAACTTATGTCCCATCCAGCAGACCCAACTGGACTTGCAAGTTTCCCTCTTTTGCTCATTCAAGTGGCGAAAAGGATACAACAAGTGGCATCTTTGATAAAATAAAATCTTAAACTTTGAGCTTTGATACCATGTTAAAATTATGCATTTCTAAAAAATTGGGAATTGGATTATAGTAACATCAACAAATACTCAAAGAACATAATATTTATAAGAAAAACCTTTTTCAACACTATCACAGACCCTTTATAGATCAAAGGGAACAACCAGTTTTTCAATGATTAAAGATATTTTCCTCTTTTCTATATATAGATCGAAGAAAACAAATGGACAAGTTTTAGTCTATCATCATTTTTGGGAAGGTTCAACATGAGACATCTCCATATTTTTGCATAGTGTTTATTTCTATATGATGCAGATTTTTATGTTTTTCCAGACTATTAGATCTAGACTTTTTTGTTTCAGAAAGACTAGTAAGTTGCTATTACTTTTGGGATTTGTATATTTTTCCGAATTCAATTACCAATTTTGGTAACAGTGAGACTTTCGGGACTAAATGCATGTCTTTACATGCATTCTTCAGAATGTAAATTTTATTCTTCTTTAATAAAATTTACGCTTTTTTCCCTTTGGAAAAATTTATAAGAAAAAACTTTCACATTTTTATTTTATTTTTATGTTGTTAACTATAAGATTAATTATGTATCCTCAATTTTGTTCTCTAAACATTTTGGTGAGGTGGACATGCAAAGATGGTGAACTAGAATAAAGACTCACAAAACCAACAATATTAGAAACCATGTTGGCCTTTTCAATGTACATAATGTTTATTTTAGTTTATTGATAATGGATTCTAATAGTTGAGCTAGAGTCCTCCATACAAGCTACCCCTGACTAGACCATGGATTGTGACTAGTAACTTCTATTGTAGCAAATCCATCGCATCCATTATTTTCCATTCAATCTCCACATGAATGATAAAACCAACAAAACTGCAAAAATCCAAGGCTCTCTTTGAATAATAATAGCTTAGTACACAAAGGATAAGCATGTGCATCAAAGATCACTATATCAAACAATTAGCAACTCAAAGACACTATGTGACTTGTCAAGCTTAAATATGGGAGGGTTGACGAGGTGTCCTATTGGGTAGATCTTGCCCTAGGTCAAGGAGAGCTTTGAAGAGGTCCATCTCTAAGCCATGTAAAGTGTATGAGGTGGATGGGTTCAATACTCAATGGGCATAGGGCTCATGACATACAAGGGGTCGTAGTGTCTCGTTCATGGGTGTCGTTGTAGAGGGTGTGTGGTACCTTTGTCCGCAATGCACTTTTTCAAATCCCATTAATTTCCGTTTATATTTATTTTTTTATATTTTCCTTCATAATAGCATAAGGAGAGATTGAAGGTCACTGCTCTGGCATGGTGACCAGGTGATGGAAATGTCACCCACAAACACATAATGGAAATGAGAAGGATGGCTCGTGATGAGACCCCCTTTCTCTCATCCATGCAACTAAGAGTCATTGCCCTGGTTTGGTGACTAGATGATGACAATGTCATACCACTAGATATCCATGGATGTGATAGGTTATCTCGTGATGAGACCTCTTATCCTTCAACTAACCTTTCAAGCATTTCTATATTATATTGTGGGTCCCCTTTATTCAAAGATAAGTGTTTCATTTCCTTCTTGGGTGACCCATTCACATTTGGAAGGTTTATATGAGGCTTTTATCTTTTACCCAACACCAACCCCTCTGGGCCTTTAGCCCCTTCTTCCCATAGAATGAGGGACAACCCCTTCTTGGGTCAATATACCCTAAAACCCCAAGAGATAAGAAAATGGAGGGGAATAATGATGGAAAGTGGTAAGTATGGTCAGGAACGGTATGATGCCTCATTAAGGGAGTTCCCAATAGCAAACCCATCCCTAAGGAAAAGCACTTACTAGGGAACAATGTCAACCACCAAGGTGAAGCAGAGCAAAAGGCATAATGTCCAAGCACATATCATGAAATCTAGAGCAATCTAAGATACAACATAATCAAATGGCTTAAATATTGAAATGATGCTCACCATAATACTGACTTGCACCTCATGAAGCAAGGCCCACTGCCTTCCGGAAGCCAACTGGTGTGGTGGATGCCATATGAAAAACTGGACCATTTGTGGTGGTGAGCAGGTTTTCCATCTACGCAAAAGGATATTATTGGTCATGTAGTCTCTTGGTACTCCATATCTGCAACCTGAGGGCCTCTATACATCATCTCCCTAGTTATCCACAAAATGGGGATAACAAGACAAATTCCTATTTTTTAGCTACCATTAGGCCAATTCCTCTTTTTTAGCCACCATTAGGCAAATTCCTATTTTTTAGGAGATAATTCATATTTCCTTACTTTTAGGAGATCTTTCCTATTTCATGGCTATAGAGTGCACTTTAGTAAGAATATTAACCTTCTAGGGAAGTGTGCATTACCCATCTAATACTTGGAGTTAACTCACTTCACTTATTTAGTGACTTTCCATATTTAGCAAATTCTCACTCAATTAGGACTTTAGTTCCATTCTTGGACTATAGTCTTATTCTAGGAGAGTTTATATATTAAGGAATGCATGTTGACTTCATGTAGAGTTCTCACACCTATATTTTTTACCTTTTCTTATTATTAGCAACTTTTGATTTTAGTTAATTGTTGATATTGGGAGAAGTTACTTTTTTACTTGAGCATGCACATGGAAATCCCAACCTAGTGTGTATTACTCCTCATGTGGGGAGTCATATATATTGTACTCATTATCAAGGATTAATACAATGTGACTAGACTTTATTTCTTAGTCTCCTATGTGTGAAGATTGATTATATTTTCCTCTCTACTCTCTCTCTTTTGTAATTAGCTAGGGTAGTATTTCCTTCTCACAATTAGGTCTTTGATTGTGGTTTAATCATACACTAATTGCTTGTTTTCTTGCAGTGTTTTTTGTTATTTGACATCACCCACAGTGGTTTGGTTGTATCCATTCATACACATAGATCTGGTTGTATCCATTCATACACATAGATCTGGTTGTTTCATTTGCAAATTAAATCGAGAACAGGAGCCTTATAATCAATCATGAGTAGAGATTGTAGACAACAAATTTCATTTCTACAGAGAATTTGTGTTGGTGAGACTTGAGGGGTATAAGTCCCATGTTCACAAATTATTATTTATCTCTCTAAGGTTGTGCCTCTCTTAGATTCCCTAGTGTTATTTATCTCTTTCTTGATTACAAAATCTGGTTGGTTTTGGTTCAGTTTGATTCTCGTGTTAACACTTAAGAATTTCATTTGTGAGATTTATGAAGTGAGGGATTAAAAACATTTTCCTTTGGATTATGTTGCTTACTCGAGCATTAAATCTCATTTTCAAAACATATGTAGCACTAAAGGTTTTCAATAACTTGTTAACTCATAAAAATCAAAATAATAAATTTTGAAAACTTATTTTCAATTTATTCGATCATAAAAACAATGTGTTCAAGCTAATAAGATAATTATGTGTTTCGTTTTTGTTAATGTATTATAAACTAAAGTAGGTTGTAGTGGATGAAAATCATTGCCATCTTCATGAGTAACAACACTATCTTGGAAATAATAATAATAATTTTGGTAATTTTTTTGACAATGAACTGTGTAAAAGTTTTAAAACATCCAACATTTCGAGCGGACACTCCACACATCTTACATGACTTCAATATGTTCCCTCGACAATGGGCTTACATAAATCCAATGTGTTCCCTTGATAATGGGTGGGGCACCCACTCGAAATGTTAAAACATTCCAAAAAAATTATCACAGTTATGATAATTGTATAAATCTTCACACTCAAATAATAATAGTAATTTCAATAAACTTACATATGGATAAAAAAATTAATTAAAAGATTCACAAAGAACTAAAAACAAAATTGATATAAAATTCTACACTGCATATAACAATTTTTTTTTTCCAAGGAAACCCTCGCAAAAATCCATCCTAGTAGTTCCCCATGACCCATGGATGGTAAATGAGGTAAACCATTGGCCCTGATTATGGAGTCTAACACAGAGGGGGGCAAGAGAGTTGAACATGTGACCTCCCCAACTTTGGGGGAGAGATAAGAGGTCTCGCCTCTGACTCATGACCACTTAAGCTAACCCTTATGCCTACATATAAGAAATACTTATCAAATAAGCTTATAGAATTATAAATTGTCCCATAACTTTGGAACGTGGAACCCCCTGTCCAAGTAAAAATAATTGATACAAATAAAGATGTGTTTTTTTTTAGGAAATGAACTTGCGGAAAACCCTTTGAATACTTCCCCATGTTCCATGGATGGTAAGCGGGATAAACTGCCATCCCTGATTACGGGCCTCACCTCAGGGGAACCAAGAGAATCGAACCTGTGACCAACAACAAGCATGTAAAACTCACATCTAGCTCTAGACCAACTGATCTAACCCTCAGGGCTAATATAAATAGAGATGTTATGGTCAATGAAAAATATATTTGTTTTGGAAAAAAAACATGATGAATCATCCTTCCTTTTATGTACATGTAGTTCAATTTCTTTTATTTTTAGATCTAGGGGAATCAGTAATTGCCTAGGATTACCAGGGCGAGGCCTAGATTCAAATCTGGTTGGTTTCCACTATAAACCCTATGCTAGTGCCAATAGCCCGCNNNCGTAAGAGGCCAAGGTCTCATCGAGGGAAAAACAAGGGGAAAGATTATTCTCTCACATTAAAAAACGAAGGGAGACTTAGTTTGTCAAAAGGTACCAATGGATTCAATATCAATGGCCACACAAAGGAATGAATAACTAAATGCATGTTCTTATACATAAACTTCAGTGATAGGGACGTATAATATGTAGTAAAGAAATTAATATTACAATCTTAGAAATAATATAAATTATAATTATTTGATATATGAATTTGGATAAATCTTAATTATGTAAATTTTATGATATGAGGTAAAATTGTAATTCGGTAGTATTTTAGCTTCATATATGGAGCTAAGTTGAGGTGGATAATTGATATTACATTATTTATACTTAGTCTCAGTGATGATGGAGTATAAGGACATTAGGTATCTTAGGGATAAAATAGGGGGTTGA
>JASDQU010324349.1:0-12897 GCA_032191745.1 Picea mariana
TTTAGACTTCCCTCATAGACGAGAATGTCCATCTTTGTCTTTGAGCTCATCCTGGAGATAGCTCTGATCAACGTCTCAGTTGAAGCATCTTCTGCTAAGACCTCCCCTTCATCATGTCCAGCTTCCTCTTCAACCTCAGAATCACTGAACTCTCCTGCGCCAGCCCCACGCCTCTGGGTGGTCTCCATCTCTTCGAGTCTTGCCCTGAGATATCGAATTTGGAGCTCCATCTCTGGGTTCCCTGCCGACCTACCCCTTCTTCGGGTGTCCCTATCCTCACGATCAGGTGACTACCTCTCTCTCCTGGGCAGCATGGTGTATCCTCTGTCTCTGCTTCAGAAAGCAAAGACACTCCGCTTCCGGCTCTGATACCACTTGGTAGCAAGGTGTCTCGACACACGATCGCTCTCACCAGGACCTTCACTAACACGGCCCGAAGAGTTACAACTCTTCGAACTCCCTCGGGAGTCTTTTACCCATAGTAACCTTCTCGGCGACTTCCCCTTCGCGAATCAGGAAATCGACACTCGCGTGTTCGTGAGTTCAATGCTTGCAATCTTGGCCCTTCAGTTCCTGAGCCCCGATCTCCGATGGTCAACGTCAACACTCGGGATATTGCCGCTTGTAATGCCGAGCCTTTATATTTCAAAACCCCGATTATCGATGCGCCGATCTCTTGGCTGAACGTCACCTAGACTCCACTTACTCCCTGGAGCCCCACACGACCACGTCACCCCTGGATTTCGCTAATCGTGAATCCACAATATAAGTGTTCTCTGGAGTTGGAAACCCCGAACGTCGATCCCGCGATACTCAGGATTGGTGCCACCTGTCCCTCTGACGATCGACGGCTCCGATTAAATTGGGAGATCGCGACTCGCGATTTCAACATGCATGCAACTCTTACACTCGCCAACCCCGATATGCTAATGTTCTAGACAAACGGTTCTCTCCTGTACCTGCGAGTTAACTCCCTCGCAACTCCTCTGCAATCTGACGGTCTACGGGATTTCACGACTCTCCACAACAACTTCAAGTCGTCGATTCTCTTCCTCTTGAAGAGTCCTCCACTGCACCAGT
Source organism: Picea mariana (assembly GCA_032191745.1). Lineage (NCBI taxonomy): Eukaryota > Viridiplantae > Streptophyta > Pinopsida > Pinales > Pinaceae > Picea > Picea mariana. Next base: position 1,081 of record JASDQU010324349.1, read on the forward strand.
TTTCCCTTGGTTCAAATCTTTCCCAGGCCTGTTCCTATGACATGAACGTGGAACTATCCCTCCTGAGCTGAATTATCTCCGACTCCTTCAGAAACTTCGAGCGCGATGCCTACGCTCCACCTTCAATAACTTTCAAAGTGTTGAAGTCTTCTCGTTTCTGTGCTTCCACCGTCACAGCAACCCCGGCCTTTCTTTTCTCAGACTTGCTACTGAGACTTCGATCTGACCTGCACTTCACCTGCACGGCTCGAATAACCCAACCCGACTCTGGGCAAAAGAGAACAAAAGTTCAACTGCTTAGCCCCCTCAACGCACTCTATGCGGAGGTAGTCAACTGCACCCTATGCAGGAATGCCGTGACTTAAGCAAAGAAACAATTGAAACTCATTCCCTCATTCTCTCAGATTTCGAACCTGATATGCAATCACATACGCAGCATATAGAAGATAAGCATAAAAAGAAGCAAGCATGCAAAAGCATAATATCAACAACACACAGAGATCAAACACATCCATGGAATCGAATCAAAGCTTTCCTATTAATTCAATGTCTGTACCTGGGGTTTCTTCACAAACTCTCTGCTCTGCTCTCCTTCTTGCTCTCAATGCTATGCTGAATAATCTGAATGTGAATCTAGAATTGAATGAAATGTACAAAGGAGGGTTCCTATATTCCGTTTTCCCTCTCGAGAGCCAAAACTGTCTAATCTACAGTTAATTCCTATCTAACAGCATTAAAACTATTAAATGCCTTCTTATCTATATTACAATATGAGTGCACTTCTTATGAATGCTTTCATTCAAACGACGGCGCAACAGTCTTTTCAAAGGAATTCAAAAATGTATGTGTTGGCGCTGTCCAGCTGTATGTTCTTTCCTCCTCCTGCCTAGCGGGTCGAGGTCTCAGGGGGAATCCAACTCCCCAACAATATCCCCTTGGATACCATCGACATGGAGCCATCACCATTTTTCAGAATTGGGCTAGAAATCTGAGTAGAGGAGTGAATGGCGATCCATCGAAGGAGATGATGGGTCCAATGGTCCCTTTATGGAACAATTTTAGAGATAGTATCTCATCTTTGTCTCTATATAAATTCCTTCTGTTCAAAGCGTTGCTCTGCTCTCATATTCCTCATTGGATTTCCCATTAATCTGTGATTAATTGCGACGAGGGAAGGGCAGGTCGAGGCTGGAACAGACAAAATTAATAACTTTGATTTCATTGTTTCGGTAGGTGACATGTCTTCATGTTTCTCCATGCGAAAAGATGTATGGATCGTGCGATCGTAGCTCCTCATAGGTACTCTTGAACTCGGGTTCGGAACCCAGCAATGCTCGCGTCCCCATTGGCATAGATATTAGGGTTGATCCCTCCGGGGTTCACGTCCCCAACACCCCATTGAGGGGTTTTTAAACCATTATAGGTACACAAGGAAATTAGGGTATTGGAGAAAGAAAATAATATAAGCTAAACAAGTGAAAATAGCAATAAAGCTTTTTATGCTTATTTCTTAGAAAACAAAAAAATAAAATAGTTGTATGTATTCCAAATCAAAAGAAAAAACTTAAACTAATTATGTAACATCCAATGTATTTTTCATTCATAGCCTAAATGTACAACATAAGTGGTGATATTGGCTACTCCATGGAATTTAAAGTTGAAGCAGAATTTGATAAATCTAGGAATTAGTTACTTGAAAACCAAAAAAATGGATGCATTTGAGTTTTTAGATCATATTATTGGCAAGGTAGAGGATTTATGCAAAAAGAATTCAATAAATTTGGTAGGAAAACTCTACGAAAAGAATCCAATAAATTAATTTGGTAAGAAAACTTTGTGAAAAGAATCCAATTTTCCCCCTTTGGATTTGAACCTGCGACCTCTTTAGAGGAAACACATGTTCTTAACCATTAGGCCCACTCAGGCTGTATATATATATATATATATATATATATATATAATAGTAAAGTAAATCAAGTAATTCTTTAGCTTTATTAAAGTTCTAAAAATCAAATTTGGTTTAGTATATGTTTTCTTTTCTTTTTTAAATAAAAACGTGTAAATCCTATTTCACTTTATAAAAAATATACATGTCTTTGGCCTGCCACTTGTTCTGCCAAACTAGTGGAAACTGGAACAGGTGGCCACCTATTATTCTTTCAGCTAAAAAAGGCATCCGCCACATGCCCTTCCAAATGGAAACCAGAGAAAGTGCCAGATGATTGTCTTGATAGAGCAGTGTTTTCAAGCTAGAAAAAACTAACAACTTCTAAGAAAAGTAAGCTAGATAGGAAATGTGCAGAGTACCCGTGTAGGGTAACAAGAAGAAAGCGCCCTCGCTGTGTTGTTGGATCACAGGGGGTTGCACGAAACTAATCATTATCCGAGTTCTGCGCACCATGGGATCTGTCATCCAAATCTTCAGGAAGAGTACCGTCACTAGGATGTAGCACAAAGGGTTGCACACAGGTTGGGCATCGCTACTTGGCCGGTGCATTCGAGAATGCATGGAACAACATATCAATTTGATTGCTCATTAGGGTTTCCCGATGAAGTTGGTCCACCATTTAGCTCCTGAGATCGAAAATGAGCTCCAGCTACTCCGGACTGAAGAGGCTAGGGGGAGTTGGGTCTAATTCTGGAATTGTATTCAATGGTGGTGGCACCGAGATGGGAAAATTATTCTACATAGCGATGGTGGTTTTATCCTTGTTCGCTTCAGCTCCGATAACCACTTTGTTGGTGCTACCCTGGATGAAATCACCTGGAGCTGTGTGGAGGAGTTCCTCCTAGAATTCCTCTTGGACAACACATGTGGCACCTTCCATTGCACCCTTAGTCCTTATATCAACTTGACTAGTGCAGAGGCGTAAGTAGTCATATGGGATCGTGTACAGGAGGGCTTCTGGTGGAATCTAGATAGGTTCCTCTGGGTATTCCTCCTCGACATAGGCCATTGGTGGAGTATGTGGCCTTGTAGTGCATCGAGTCCTGGAAATGGACATGGCTCATTCTAGATTCCGCAAACATCTATTCCTAGTTGCATAATTGTGCCAGAAATCTCCATGCCTAGGATTCCCTCTCTCTCTCTCGGCATGGTTAAGTCAGGGGTGCAAAGAATCCACTGAATTGCAGCCAGGAGAACCCACTGTGCAATAAGCCAATACCTAGAACAAGCAAGCTGCTGTAGCTCGAAGGAAAAATAATGCAAGGCAGGCTTGGGTGGGATAAATATTCGAGGAGTGGGCATGACTTTTGTATTCACCTATCTCCTACCATTAATCCATGGGCCCACCATTAAGCTGACGTGAGGGAGCTATCCTCCCTTCCTCTGTGCGTTATTTAGGTCGACCTCCATTCAAGACTGAGGTGAGGGATGGAGGTTGGCCATATTTATGATTGATTGTATGGGAGCATTGCGTGGCCTCCTTCCTCTACGTGGAACCCCATCCGGGACTAGATAATCTCTTCTAGCCAGATCCAAACAACATTCTAGTAGCATGGTCTGTGGAGAGTTTTGAGCATTCCATTGGATCAACTCTTCCTTAGAATTCACTCCCTCATTAGCCAAGCAATCAACAATTTTTTTAGCATCTCTTTTCACACGGGATGAGATGAGAGTGAGATGGGGTTGTAGGAGGGACTTGAAGTCTTAGAGAAGTCATGATATTCTCTAGTTGGGTGATACGTCCAAGGTGTGTAATCCATGAATGATTTTGGTGATGAGTTGGATGATGATTTGGGAATCCCGTTCCACTATGAGATGGTGGACTTTATGATTAGTTTCTAGCTTGAATCCTCTAAGTAGGATACAAAGCTATGCGGAATTGTTAGTGTTGAGTCCCAAATAGCCTACTTCATTATGTAGAATTTCCCCCTCACCATCTCTTAGGACCGCTCCAAAGCCTGCCAGTCTCGGGTTCCCCTTTGAAGCACCGTCAAAGTTTAGTTTGACAAAACCTGGGTGAGGGGGGGACCAAGTGCATGAACTACGACTGATATTAGTATTGCAAGTATCCTTCTTTCCATCCTTGATATTTAGCTTCCAGGCCTAGAGGATGTGACATTCCATAGGATTGCATTTAAGATCCTTCTAGGTCCAATTCTCAACTCTGACCATTTCCTGAATCGGGTTTATAATTTTGGCCCAGGTTGAATGAGGGGGGGAAGAAGTGGAGTGAAAAATCCTTTTGTTTCTTTCTTTCCAAAATTTCCAAACTATGAAGCTTGGTAATAACTGCCAGATGTGGTCTAGGATTGGATTTTGGTAGGAGATCGAGTCCCAGTTTTCCATGGTGCTTATGATGCTAGCCCTATTCCTATTAGAACGATGCATTAGTTGTGTTTCCATGTCCCATATGGCTTCATTATGGTTGCAGTGGTTAAGTAGGTTCTCCATTGTCTCTTCACGTTGCTGGCAGAGGGGGAAGATTGAAGGGCATTCAAACACTCATTTTTGAAGGTTTTCCCAAGTGAGAATGCAATTATGGGCAATAATCCAGAGGAATATTGACACTTTCAGCCAAAAATTTGGATTCCAGATCTTTCTCCAGATGTGCTCCTTAGGTTTCCCTTGGTAATTTTCCTAGAGATGATAAGCCTCTTTCACTAAAAATTTACCTACTAGGGAATGCCCCCATATGAGGATGTTTGGTCCTTCCCTGATATGGATTTTCCTCTAATTTACACAGTCCCTCCAGGTCTGTAGGTCTAGTTCCTCTTGAAGGTGTAATTTATGGGGCTAAGTTTTCTATCTGCGCCAAGGTTGAAGCGATGAATTTTCTTTCCATAGGTCCTTTATGTGTAGGGAGTCCCTTGATTGCATTTTTTGATAAAGACATTTGCGTTCTTCAATAGAATTTAGAGGAGATTTTCACTACCAAGTGTCTTTCCAGAACATGAAGTGTTCTCCATTCATGATCTCCCAGAAAGCATTCTTCTGTATGAGCATTTGATTATTCCAAGTTCTATTCCAAATATTGAATCCATCGATTCGATCGTTGAATCTAATTAGAAGATATTCTCTGGTTCTGGGTGCATATTTTATTTTTCATATTCTATCCCAGAGTTATGTGGGGTGCTTGAGCCATAACCACCAAATTTTTTCCCCCATTACTCAGTTGGGTTTTCCTGGGTCTCTGAGCCCCAGTCCCCCTAGAGATTTAGGCCTTCAGATTTTATCCCAACCCACTAGTGCCCACTTTTGTTTTGGTGGTGCCCATGCCATAGGAAGCTACGATGAAGGTTTTTGATGGCTCTAATGACAAATTGGGGGGAAGCTAGAGCACTGAAAAGGTAATTTGGCAGAGCTTGGAGAACAAACTTTAGAAGAACCAGGTAGGCTACAAGGTTAAGTGATCTAAAGGTCCACTTACTGAGCTTGTTGGAGATGGAAAGCAGTAGACTATCCCAAGAGATGTTTCTTGTAGCCACTCCCGTGAGGGGAATACCTAGATAATTGGATGAAAGGGAGCTCTTGTGGATGCCCAGAAGCTGGGAGATGTGGTTTTGAATTTCTACTAGGGTATTGAAGAAAAATAGTTGCGACTTATCAAGGTTTAAGGTTGTTCCTGAAGCTTCAACAAAGTCTGCGAGGATTGTTTTGAGCTTATTAGCCTCTTGGGCGGTTAGTGTGTTCATCAATAAGGTATCATCGATAAATTGAGTGTGGGAGGGGGCAGTCTGGAGGTTGTGGAGAGGTAATCCTTTGAGAGAGCCTTCCTCAACTGAGGCTTTGATATATCTCCCCATAACTTCCACCATTATGACAAAAAGGAAGGGGGAAATGGGTTCACCTTGTCGAATACCCCGAGAGGGAGAGAAGGGTTGGGAGGGAACTCCATTGAATAGGATAGAGAATAAGGCTAAGGAAGTGAGCCCCATGATCCAAGCCACCCAGAGATTATAAAAGCCAAAGGCTTCGAGGAGGGAGCTCATATATTGCCAACTTATTCTGTCAAAATATTTTGAGAGTTCGAGATTGATGAGAATACATGGGGTTCTTGTTGTTTTCAGTGAGTGGATGACCTAATGGGATAGGATAACAATTTCCATGATTTGCATTCCTTCCACATATCCATATTTCTCTTTGGAGATGATATGCGACAATATCGTTTTGAGGCGCATGGAAATGACTTTAGTTATGATTTTGTAGATAACAATGCAAAGTGTTATGGGTCAAAATTGTTTAGGATGCATTACCCTTTCCTCCTTTGGAATGAGAGTGAGGAAGGTGGCATTGAAGGCTGAGAGAACTTTCCCTGAAGTTCTTGATTCCTCCAAAACTTTCTAAACTTCCTCTCTAATCATCGACCAACAATAGTGCAAGAAGGTTGTCTTGAAACCATCTGGCCCTAGATCTTTACTTGGGGGCATCTATTTGACTTCTTGATCCACTTCATTTTGGGGATGGGCCTTGTCAGGGCTTTATTATGTTCTTGTGTGACTAGGGAGGGGATGTTCCTATTTATCTTGTGAACAACGGGCATTCTTTCTTTGAAGTGTTATGTTAAGAGATCTTCGTAGTAGTTGGTCAATTCCTCTACGATGCTTGTGTATATTTTAAGCTTGCACAATATTTACCACAAACATATTTTCAGTAAAAGAACAAAAAACTTACAATGGCAAATACAAACATTACATAGAGTTTTTTCCCTTGGAAACCCAAACTAGGAAAAATAACATATTCTATATTCATTGATGGTTTTTCATTTTTTACAATACCATATACATATAGGAGCTAGCGGCATCCAAAAACCTAACCCATTTAATTGGATTAGTCAACAACCCTAATTCCTTAATATGTTACATGTTTCTCGAGGAAGAAAAAAAATCTTCGGGGCACTGCCCCCAAACCTACGCACCCGACGCAATGTAGACACTACTACTCGTGGAAAGAATATAACACATACCCAACATTCTTCCACTTGTTGTTTTCTTTGCATACAGGGGGTTACAGGGTTACATAGTCAACAATCCATGGAAGCAATTCCCATGGATCCTCTACATTAAGAGAACTTCTCAGTGCTCACAACTTTTGTTAATGAATATGCAACATTCTTCAAAGTGTCCACCTTCACTAGAAATTCTTTCTTTTATTCAATCATGTCTCTCACAAAGTGATATTAAATATCAATATGCTTTGTCTTTGAATGATAGGTTGGGTTCTTCACCAGAAAAATTTCACTCTTACTGTCACAATCTAGCCTTATATCTTGTTGTACCAGCCCTATACCCGAACACAATATTTATAACCATACTGATTCCTTACTCGCATGAGTGGCTTCCATGTATTCAATTTATGTAGTTAAAAGTGCCACTACATCCTGCCTTTTTCTCATCCAACTTATTGTTCCTCCAAACAAGTTAAACACATACCCACTTGTAGATCTCCTACGATCTAGATCTCCAGCCTAGTATGCATCCACAAAGCCATGTATATCCACCACTTTGTCCAATCTTGGTCTTCCTTCATAGCACAATATATAGCTAGAAGTGCCACACAAATACCCGAAAAACCTTTTTACTGTTGTCCAATGCTCCTTCCCTGGTTTTGACATATACCTGCTCAAAACTCCCACTGCATGTGCAATGTCCGGTCTATTACAACCCATTGCATACATCAAACTGCCAACTGCACTCACATATGCAACATGAGACATGTCCTCCTCCTCTCCCTGTTTCTTGGGACACAGATCCACAGATAACTTTACCCCAATAGGAATAGGAACCTTGAACGGTTTACATTCCTGCATATTAAACCGTTGCAATATTGTCTCAACATAGTTTCTCTGATTTAACCAGATTTTCCATTTTTTCCGATCTCTTTTAATTTCCATTCCCAAAATGAAATTTGAAACACCGAGATACTTCATGTCAAATTTAGAGGACAACTGAGTTTTCACATCCTTGATAATCTCCTTGTTGTTTCCTATCAACAACATGTCATCCACATACAAGACAAAATAAATCAAATGATCACCAATTAATTTAAAATACATACATTGATCCCTCAACCTGGGAATAACCCTTTCCTACTAATCGAGCTTTGTATTTCTCCACTTTTCCTTCTGCATTAAGCTTATTTTTAAATACCCATTTGCTGCCAATAAGGTTTCTTCCATTCATCAACTCCAATAGATCCCAAGCCCCATTCTTATCCAAAGATTCCATTACTTCGTCCATGGCCCTTTTCCAGAGATTTCCATCCTCTGAATCCACTGCCTCCCTGACAATTCTACGATCATCATCAGTAATAGACAAAGACTTTTTTTAACGGAAATCAGATGGAGTGCACCCTTTTGGTAGCCTTCTTTCTAGAACCGATCTCCTCAATAATGGAGTATGAGGATCTTCTTCTTTTGTAGAGTCTAATTCATCATCCTTTAAATCAAACTCTATTTTCTCTGGTTCTTCCTTACTTGGTAGAACTTCCTATTTAACAACATCCTTCATTTCTCTACATACCACATCTCGGCTATAGACTACCTTATTAGTTTTTGGGTTCCAAATATTATAACCTTTGAGATCATGTTTATATCCAATAAAGATACATGTTTTAGCCTTCTTATCTAACTTACTCTTGTTTTCCTTTGGAACATGAACATATGCATCACAACCAAATACCTTGAGATGTGTGAGAGAAGGTTCCTTACCAATCCATACCTCTTGTGGAGTCTTGTCATCCAACCTTGGTGAGGGCGATCTGTTGACCAGATAACATGCAGTACCCACTGCCTCTGGCCAGAATTCTTGCCCTAACTCGATACCACTGAGCATGTACCTTGCCTTTTCCATCAACGTCATGTTCTGTTGAGGTGTATATGGAGTAGTATTGTTCCTTTATATACCACACTTCTTACATAGTTCTTCAAATTCACTCCCGCATAACTCTCTGCCATTATCTGTTCTTAGCACCTTAATTCTTTCCTCTGTTTGATTCTCAACAAGATCCTTAAACTCTTTAAACTTGTCAAAGACTTTAAATTTCTTTGCGAGGAAATGTATCCAAGTATTCCTCGAGAATTCATCTATAAATGAGACATAGTACACAGATTTTCCCAATTATGGGACCGACACATGTCCAAAAACATCACTATGAACTAGCAGTAAAATTTCTTCCACCCTCATTGCAACAGAGGGGAATCTTACTCGATTCTGCTTCCCATATAGACAATGTTCACAGAAATCAAAATCCAGAGAGTAGTTAGACATACCTTCAACCATATATTTACCGTGTAGTATTCAAAGACCCTTTTCTCCGATATGCCCTAGTCTTTGATGTCACAACATAACCTTTTCTCCAGAGACTCTAGGAGTTCTTTATTCTTCAACTCCAATATCAATAACAATGGAACCATTACACCCATCACTAATAGTGCTTCCTTGCAGCTTATACAGGGTTCCAAACTGAACTCCCTTCAGCAACACCATTGCTCCTTGAACCATCCTGCAGGTTTCCTTTTAACACACAATAAGCCCACTATCTCCAAAGAACAGAACCCTAATAAAGACGCTTGCCTCCCTTACATCCAAGGAGTGACTGATAAGATTGCCAGAGTCCTCAGCAAAAAATAAATTAAGACCTCCTTCAAACCACTTGTAACCATCAAACAAAATATGAGATCAGTTAAAGACAAAATCGACCCCCGCAAAGGTAAAGGAATCTACAAAATAGAGTGCTCATGTGGAAAATGCTACATCGGTGAAACTGGTCGCTCCTTCCAGATTAGGATAAAAGAACATGGAGATGACATTAAGAACGAATGCATCCGCACCTCCGCCCTAGCTGAACACTCCCTTAAAAAAAGACACGATATCTGCTTAGAAGACACCAAAATCCTTGCCAAAGAAAATCACTTCTTCAAACGTCGTGTTAGAGAAGCCATTGAAATCCGTAAACACCCTAGCAACCTGAACAGAGATAATGGGTTAGAATTAAGTGAAAATTGGCTCCCTCTGATTCGCAATTAATTCTTAAGAACTAATTAATAAATATAACAAACAATTAATAAACTTTGAAATTATTAATAAACTAATAAACTTTGGGATTATTAATAAACTAATTAATAAACATCAATAAACCTTGATAAACATAAACTTTGAAACTATACATTAATAAACATTAATAAACCTTGGAAATTATTAATGAACTAATTAATAAATATAACAAACATTAATAAACTTTGAAACCCTAATTCAATATAGCAAACATTAATAAACTTTGAAAACCTAATTCAATATAAACTAATTAATAAACATCAGAAAAACTTTGATAAACTAATTAATAAACATCAATAAACTTTGATAAACATAAACTTTGAAACTATACATTAATAAACATTAACAAACTTTGAATTTATTAATGAACTAATTAAATATAACAAACATTAACAAACTTTGAAACCCTAATTCAATATAGCAAACATTAATAAACTTTGAAATTATTAAATTATTATTAATTCAAAGTTTATTAATGTTTGAATTAATAATAATTTAATAATTTCAAAACAATCAAACAAAACCCTAATTAAATAATAAAGAAAAGGATTTTTTACCAAATAACATAAACCCTAATTAAATTAAAAAGAATTTTTACCAAAACAACCTAGCCGACACTTAGTTTTCATGCCAAGTTCGAGTATTTAAAAACAAATCTTCTCATTATCTAAACCCAGGCTCATTGTCCTGAAGATGGATCCTGATTTGGATCTGAAACGTCGACATTCTATTGACCAAACTGTGGCTTTTCTGATCAATCATGAAAACTCCAACCACAGAAATATTTTTAATCAGATTACTTCCCTGTACAATAGGGAGATTTTGGATGAAATTCGCGTTTTAGAAAAGCTCCGGGTGAAGATAAAGAAAAGATTGGCAGATCTGGAATTTCTTAAGAATTGTAGGGATAAAAACGTGCTCCCCAAATTCGCACAAATTCAACAAAGAACCAGAAACAAATGGAACAATGCAGCATTCTCCAAGCTAGGGTTATCCATCGTCAAAGGCGAAATCAAGAGGAACAGGTGTAATTTGGACCGGTTGTCCAAAAACGCGTTTAGATTCCACCTGAAACTCGCACAAACTGTAGCACCCGAACTGTGGAAGAAGGTGGACGCCATCACAGCCATGAAAGCAAAAAGAAGCTACTTAGAATCTCGCACCAGGCACGCATCCAAGCTACGACGACTACTCACTAAAGAAAACAGCAGCACAGACACCAAAACGAAAACGGTGGTTAACCTTTCTGCACGCACGTTAAACGAAGCTGAGCTGAGCGTATTAGAGAAAGGATTAAATTTCGCTATCTCTCCAACATACGTACCCATCGATAATATCATTTGTTGCATGGAAGACAGCATACAACACCTTGCCGATGAAGACAAAGAATTAATACGCCAGGACTGCTCAGTGATTCTACGCAAAGATAAACCTCCAAAAAGAAACTTGAGTAAAGAAGAATGCGCAGCCTTAAAGGACTTAAGAAACGATGAAAATTTGGTGATCCTCAAAGAAGACAAAGGTGGCACCACCGTACTTATGAACCTCAATGATTATAATAAGAAAATGAATGAACACCTCTCTCATAGTGGCAGCTATAGAAAGCTTAATTGCAACCCTATTAAGAAAATCATAAAGCAAGTAAAGAATGCCATCAACAACTCCAACCTAGACGAAAGAACTAAGAAACGTTTAACCCCAAGCAATGATATCACCCCTAGAATCTACGGTTTACCGAAAATTCACAAAGAAGATATTCCTCTTAGACCCATAGTAAATACCATAGGCTCACCAACCTATGAGTTAGCTAAACATGTA
>JASDQU010324351.1:0-12715 GCA_032191745.1 Picea mariana
CCCACTTAAATGTTCAAGTACAAGATGATTCAAAATGAAAATGTCTCCTTGGTATATATAGGAGACTAGGAGGTATAATTACAACTAATGGCCTAAAGCCGACATAAATAAAATAACATTACTAATCTAATATGCCCCAATTAAGGGTTAATGAGCCAATATTAGGGCTTAACAATTTCCACGTAAAACACTGGTGTACTATGTATGTGTATGTTTGTTCATTTGTTCATTTCTTATTTACTCTGTTGTTATTGGATGATAATGCTTCATTGATATAACACTTGGATTATATGGTTAAAAATGATTAAATTTCTCTATTACTTATTCAACCCCCCTCTTAGTAATCTGACAATTATATCATTCAAAAACCCATAGTATCTATTTTCATATTCTCAAGGACGACTATCACTCCTAGAGGAAACATTAGTGATGTAGAATACTACAATTATCCCAATATCAGAAATTTTCCTAGTTTCATCCAATTGTTTGATGCGAAATTTACATCCATTGCACCACATAGCCTTGTGGTGTTTCATCTGCAATAGGCTAGACATGTAAAAGATGCATTGTCAATTAATAATAAACAAATTTATATAACTTGGAAAGTATAATATGAAAAAAACACACCTATAGTCACATTAATATAATATAAAACAACTTAATAAAATGGGTGAATTTTCTTTCCTTTCCATCTTTCAAACAATATGATAAAGTTCAAACAATATGAATTTTCTTGCCTTTCCCTCTACGTAACATCATAATCTCCATTATGACGAGATTCTCTAACCAATTCATAAATTTCTTTCCATGATAACCTACCTCCATGATGTTGTTTACATCTATCAATCCATACCTTCATCCAATCACGATTCTTTGCAATGTATAAATGTAGTGCATCCCAATCTTGAGCAATTGACCAATCAAAAAATCATAATTCACCAATATTAAATATTAGTTATAACCATGGTAAATATTAATAAATGTTGAAAGAATAAATATTAAATGAGTATGATCATATACAAGAAAAAATGAAAATTTATATTTATTACAAATATCCACAATTTAATTACCTCTCACTTTCTTCATTGTACCTTTCCCCAACAACTACTCCCCTTCAAATTTTTTTGATGGAGTTCACATCCCAAATCCAATCCACTGCATGCATATCTTGTGCTACTAATTTAGGAAGATATTAACTAATATACACCATGGATTCATATACCATATATCCCTCCACCATAGAACCCTCAGGGCATGCTCTTTTTCTAACCAAAGCCTTCAATGATTTCAAGTGCCTCTCCACCATCCACATTGACCTTGTGTGTATAGGTCCACACATTTCAATCTCTTCAAATTGGTGTATGAGGTAGTGTTCTTGTGCATTGAAAAATGTTGGAGATAGATAATTTTTCATTTCACACATTAGCCGATGAATTTCTCTCTTCCAATACTTTATATCATCTTCATGGATTTCTTTCAATGACAACCATTTATAGATCATGATGCAAGAAAATAACATGTTTCAACAAAACATAATACATATTACATTATAAGTAAAACACATGTCATTAAGTACAACAAAATATTGAAAAAACTTTTTGCATATATATTGCAACTACTTACCTCATGTATTTTCCAAGATCATATATAACTTGTTTGACATTATTGTCAAAGTCGTTTGGGAGAGATAGAGGTAGAACATATTGTAACAATGAAAACAAATCGTTAATTGTTTCAAAACTAGAAAAAAAATTCTCAAAAAATGTATACGACCAATATATAAATAAGAATACTAAAATTATTAATTACCTTAATGAAGGTATGCCAATCATGTGTTTTTACCCCACTAAATTCACCTTTCTTCGTTAATATATTCTTTATGTTTGAACCAAAACCTATGGGAAATTTAATTCTTTAAATGACCTCTTTTACACCATTTCTTTGCGCCTTTGTTAATAACCATGGAAGGTTATTTTGGTCTCCATATCTATTTTATTGGATCGCACTTTGCATTGCACGATTGGCTTCCTGAATGTCATTACAAATTTTGACATTTTTTTCTTTATCCCTCTTGCCATCTATGATTCACCATAATGTTTTTGTCACATTCTTCTTGATATGCATTGTATCAAACAAATGAACTATTTTTAGCTGCTCATAGTAAGGCAACCTCATGAATTGAGTGGGATAACATTTCATTCCTGGTGGAAGCCCATTATTACTACCTTCACAACGACAACATTGATGAAGCATAAAAAAAATTAGAACACTATTTATCAAAAGAGGTAAAATAAATTGAATAATTAAAATAAAATTTCAAAGCATGATTTCATTTAAGATACATAAACAAAATGCATACCTCGAGGATTAATTCTTTCATATGCCAACTTCCATAGGTGAGGTGCCATTCTTTGTGGTTTTAGTCCAGTATGTTGTTTCCATTGAAAATATATTTTTTAGTGGTATGATACTTATGGTTCTTAGAGAGGAAGTGTCTATATTAATCAAACACTTTCTTTCCTAAACTTTTTGACCGACGAAATTTCATCTTAGGACCACAAACTTGACATGCAAATTTACCCTTTGTTTGAAGACCTGCAACAAATGGATTAATGTCAATTATTAATATATGAAAGGATTATTTAAACAACATTCATGATATATTCAATTAATTATATACTATTCAAGCGTGCAATATGGAATGTTACATACCACAAAAATGTGTTAGTCTTGGGGCATCATGAGTTGTCCATAAAAGTGTTCCATGACATTGAAATCTCTTCTGCCCAATTTGTTTACAGATGTCATACATAGTGATTCCCTCCCATAACTTTAGTAGCTTGTCGATAAGAGGCATGATACACACATTCATAACTTTAACTTGGTACTTACATAATTGTTTGAAATTATAAAAAATTAATACCATGGTATGTATATATATGTAAATAAATAAATAAAACATATTATGCAAAAAAAGAGAAAAATGAAAAATTTACATTCGAAAAATTAATGTAAACAAATACATGGAACAATCCTTGTCAACATTATGTGCTCCCTCTTTATTGACATCTAAGGAGGAATTCTATTGTTGATAAAAAAAAAGGCCAGACTGAGTAAACATACCGAAGCTCTCCAAATGGATTAACACTATCAATTTCCAATGAAAGCCTAACATTACGAGGTTCATCTGTAAATTTTGGCCATTTTGTAGCAATTTCCCTAAATGCATGACCATCTGCAGGCATTCGAAGAATGGCATATTAAATTCTCTTTTGTGCATGGTAATCCATAAACTATGCTATGCTTTGGTGCCTAAATAGTTATTGCAAACGTGGAATTATGGGAATATGTCGAAGAACCTTTCAAGGCACCATTTTTGTTACTTGGTTTGTTCAATATCTATTGATACCACATACCAGACATTTTGTTTTCGACGCATGTTGTCCATAATATATAATATGATCATCAGGACATGCATTTAAACTTTGATACTCCATTCCAATGTCTTTCATAATGACATGTAAATCTCGATATGTGCGAGGTAAAATATTTGACAAGGGTAACATAAATTCACCTAACAATCTATAACATAAAAAATAACTAGTTAATGTAAAGAATAGTAATTTTAAATATTGCATTTTTATTTTACACATTAATTAACACTAAAAAAGGGGGGGAAATTCAACCTTTATGTAGATGTGATGAAACATATTACATGCCTTAGGATATGTGTCATACAAGTATTTGACAAATGATTCGCAACCTTTAAGTTCACCAACAACAATGTAGTGGAGAGAAAATTTGCTCTTGACCCTTTACAAATTCGTTTGTTTTCCTTTTCAATCAGAGGTTCATCACAAATGCCATCACCACTATCCCCATGATCTTCATCTGGATGATATTTTTCCCATCGTCTTGAACTATGTTATTATTGTCATCTACTTCCATGGAATCATTAACTTGATCTTCATTATCTGCTTCATGTTCCTCATCTTGTACAACATAATTTATGCTACTACTTGGTGCTTTCTGCAGAAAGTTAGGGGGCAACTCTACATTTATAATTACAAACAATCATGAAAAATTAGTGCATATATAAAACAGTATAAAAGTTTGAGAATACAATCAATATTAAAACAGATAATGAATATATATACCGATGATTATTTTATAAAATTGAGTGGCGTATAATAGAATATCTATTATATTTTTCTATTATAACATATGAAAAAAAACCTGTTTTTTTTTTCCGCCAAGAAGACCTTATACCCTTTTTGAACCATCGTTGTTATAGAAAACTTGTCGCAAAATCACTAAAATGAAACATGTTTATATATTTTATAACGTCATAATTCTAACAACAGTTGACCAAGTCAATGTTGACTTTGTCAAATAGTGGGTGACCGTTAGGGGGCGACCCAGTGTCCACATTGTCACAAGAGTGACACACATTTGATGGTGTATCTCTTGTGACGACCTTCATAAGACGTCTCCCTTGCGACGATTTTAAAATTGCATCGCACATGGGACGATATCGGGCAGGATGGAGAAAAAAACTTAAAATTCCCTCTGTTTTTCTACAGTGTGGCCAGTTTTGTCCATAACGTCTCAAGTAGAACATCACAATTTTTCCAATATGTAATAGTGTCCGTACTACATCTAGGTGCACGTATCCCTCCTGAGCACTAGAAAAATAGGCATTTAAATAATATCATGTGGGGAAGATTTAACAACTCAACCTGTTGGTGAATTGGTTAAGCCCTTAGTTAAAATTGGTATATGGTTTGGGGGATCCGGGGGAAAACCCCATAGATTCCCCCCTTCTCTTTTATACTTGGTTACAACAAATATAACCATTGGTTATATTTACACCCACACCATATCCAAACTGTGTTATTTTCCTCCAATAGGATGGGACAATTGCATAGAATGCCACCTTTGATTTGATGTGTGCACATATTTTGGGGGGTATATGACCGTCTCTTTTGGTGGATGATACTAGAAATGGAGGGTCATTGGTTGGGCTGGCTATTCGGTGGTCCTTTTTCTATTTTTTTTTTTACTTACCTGGACCTATCCCTCAATTAGATTTTTGGGGATGCCACGTGGCACCCCATGACTGGGCCACATGGTGCCCTGTGATAAGATGACCTCATCCAATCAACTTCTACCTGTATCCCTATCATAATACCACATGGTGTTCACCATGTCAGTGCCACCTGTTGTGTTTTCATCCTACCATGTGGCATCTCCTGGGTGGTGCCACACGACATCACCTGGGTGTGCCATGTGGCACTCACCGATAGACCCAAGTGGCTGCCCTAAATGCCAAAAATGCATGACACTTGGAAGCCTCTTGTGCTACCACATCAACATGATGGTGTCAGCAAGACATCATGTTGATTTCATCTCTGTACATTCACCTACTAATGTCATCATTATGGATGATGATGTCATTTGTATGGACAAGTTGACTTTGACTCAGTTTGACCAAAACTTTGACTGGCCATAACTTTTTTCATTTTAGATCTGTTTGAGGTGTCGTTTGCATCGTTGGAAATATTTCGACGAGCATTTTGAATTGGCATAATTTTCACTAGATTCAAAAAACTTTGAGTTTTGGGCCTTTTGGATCCTCCTGGATCACTCCAAGGAAGCCGAGTGAGCTTGACCAACGTTAGTTCCAGGTAAAAAAAATACTTTTCCCTTTTCTGCCACCATGTGTATTAGCCCTAAAGATGTATGCCACTAAGGATACTACCTACAACACCTGAGCCTAGGGAAACAATTGACAATCGGGTTTTACACGTAAAGGCATGGATTTTTAAGACACGAAATTCCCTTAAAAAGGCCCGCACGGGGTTTTCTTCTCAAGTGATCCCCAAGTGCCTTTCAAAAGCATTTGTAATACATGTAAAACTCACCACCAATACTAATGAAGCGGGGTTAGTTACTTCGCTAGTCCAAATTTGACCTCATGATTTACCTTTGTGTGAGAAGGGTTGCCTAGGAAAATGATGTAGCAAATTGATTTCTCCGCCTAATTCAAGATGCTATGTTTGTTTTACATATTTGGAGAGTTATATTCACCACCTATTCCAAATTTCTACACTTAAGCTAAAGTAGGTTTATAGATCCCTAAAAGAAAAAAGTTTCTAGATAGATTTTAACAAGTTCTTGATTTTTAAAGGTTGTTGTTTACTCAAAAGGATGCGGAGATGCAACTTATGATAAAGTGAGACTCAGCTCCAAAAAAAATGAAAAAGAGAATGATATGCAATTGTTATTTTTTGATGAATTTTATACATAGAAGGGAGATGAGTTCTTTTATTTTTTGTTCAAATACACTTAAACAATCAATACAAGCTCGATGCCATCAACACTCAATGCAATTCACTTTCATTAAAATGAATATTCTAAACTTTTTCCAAATTATCAAAGAAAAACTCTTCCAAACTTCAAGGCTAATGCATGATAAGTTCTTTAATTCTCTTTTTCTTTGATTTATTCAATGCAAAGAGGGATGAAAAACTTTTATTATTCACTACTTTCAAATGGAATGAAAGAAATCAATGTTTGACACAAAGAAGTATGAATCAAAATACCAATCAAAGAAGATGCATTCAAAAACAAATGAGAAATTAAAATAATCACTCTCAACAATCTTTGAAAAATGACCAACAAACTCTTTTATGAGAGAGTATGGAAATCAATTGTAAAGGGAAAAAGAAAAACCAAAATTTAAACAAAGGGAAGTACATGATGATTAAAATCCCTCGATTTATGGTTCTAGCTCCAAAAACCTCAACTTCCCTCCATCACAAAATAAAAAATAAAAGGGGCCTCTAATACATACCTAGATCTAGGTAAAGACATAATACAAGAATGGATGGGAAAGTAGAGAGAATTATTACTATTGTTTTTTGATGTAGGCCCCTCTCTTCTAGGGGTAGCCTGAACTCCTAGTCAAGGATCTTCACTTCAGTTAGCCGAATCATCTCTTCGGGCCTCGGCTAGACCCTGAAATTAATTTACACAGGCCCCCCTTTGGTTACCCATGCAGGCTCAATTCACCTGCATGCCCTTTCTATGGCACTTCTGGTAACTCTAAGTGGTGAGAACTAGATCCTCTGCTAGGACCTAATTCCTTATGACCTCGGTCTATAGCCTTCAACTAGATCCTTTGGGACTTCGAGCTTCGACTGTTTTGAGTACAGATGATTCTAAATTCCCTGAACTCCGAACTGGCGAAATCACCCAGGAAAATATCTATGGCCCGCACTCCTCCGACAACCAAAAACTATGACTCACTTTAGAACTTCGACTTCAGGAGTTCCAAACTTTCCAAAACCCTTTTTCCCTGGAGTGATTCTTACCCAGAGCTATGGATCGAGCACCACGTGCTCACCTCGACCGACGGTTAAAAAACATCCTTTGTTTCCACTTTGGACAACTTCCAGTCAACTCTCCTCCGCTCTCTTTCTCCTGTAGTGTCAATCCTCTGGAGTAAATATCCACTCTCCATGTGTCCCTCCATTTATCAATGGATCCTGTTGGATCTGGCCTTCGGGACTTACAACCTTCGAGAATTTACTCTCCAATTTCCCCGAAGTGTCATATCACCGAAGTGATAGATCTGATGCCACATGTCCAAACCACTGACGACTAGGATTAGCTTCTTACCTCTGGAGCTTCGGATGAATTATGGTCAACGAATCCACTTCTTCATTCATTTTCTGGAGTGCACTCTTCTGGATTCCACAGTCTGATGATGTGTGTCCCTCTCAAATCGATGCCCACGTTTTACTTCGCTATTTCGGGCTTCGAGAGTTTTTTACACTCCACATAGAATCTTCTCCAAATTTATTTTCTTTTGAAACACATGGATCTTTTCCATGTATCCTTTTGGATCCAACGGTCTAGATATCTTCGGTCTTCATGACTTCGTGAAAATTTCTCTTTGCTCCATGCAAATCTTCCAAAGCTTTATCTCCCATACTATTTGATCTGTTGCCATGTATCCTCCTGGATACCGACGAATTCTATTTAACTTCACTCCTTCAGGACTTCAGCGATACCACTCCTTAAACACTTCCAAACCTCCAAATATAGAAAGTGCCGAAGGCTTTTAAGACTATCCTCCATGCAACTTTCCCAGATCTCACAGTCTGGAAAGACCCCGATTCCTCCGAATGGATCTTGCTTGTTGATTGTGAAATTTTTAGTGGGCTCCTCCCTACTGAACAATTCTCTCCCGCTATCTCTTCTGAGCTTGCTCCTCCTCGAAACTTTAAGATTCTTAGAATGTTTCTTTGACACTTAGCCGAATGTGGACCCTATGCACACCTTGCAACATCCTTCTTTCACTTAACCACTTTTTGGGTGACTGTGCACTCCTTGAAACATTTCTCACACAACTTGATTGTTCCTCCTGAACAATATAGCATTCAGTGTGTTTCTTCCTACGCACACCTTGCGTGGTCCTTTGCACTCTTTGCAAATAAAAATTCAAGTTGTATCTCCTGATATTCTAAGTCAAAACAGACTCCGTCAATGCACTCCTTGCGGAGACTATGAAAACCTTGCATATAAAGCTCCACGTTATCTCTTCTAAACTTCTAAGTCAAACTAGAATCTGTCAATGCACACCTTGCGGACACGATGCACTCCTTGCATGAGATCGTAGAAGAGAAACAATTGAAACTTATCTAATCCTCACAGATTCATACATTCAACCATGTAATGCATTCATAACATATGAACAAGAAATAACAGAGAATTGCAATTAAACAAAAAGCCTACCATTCATTCAGATAGACACGGTAACAACAACACCAAACATTTTTGGATAAATGCTTCTATGTTATATTCATTCAAGTGATATGTACATGGTTTCATACAACTTCAATAAGTTTTCAGAAGCCTCAACAATAACAACTTCAATAACTTTCAACATCTTTCAACAATAACAACTACAATAATATTCAACAACCTCATTTGGACATACAATACATATATTTATAAAAAACATCTCATAGATCTCTTCCCCCCAACTACCTTAGTGCTATCCTATCAAATTAGAATATTTCAACTACTAAGTCTTACTACAATAAATGATCGGTACAGACAGATAAGAGTGAATGCTTTAGATCTGTATTGCTATTAACTACATTAAATAAAATACAATCTCCATCGATCTCATGTGATGGTTCAACCTCTTAACATTTAATTTCTTTAATTACAAACTTTTCAAGATATTTCGTGGCATGCCATCTTTAAAATTCAAAATGCACGCTAGGGCGTTGATTTTTCCTCCACTTGCTCTTTGATGATGATGCTCCTGCATCATTTTAGTGGTCTTTAAAGAGGAACCCTAGGAAAGTTAGGGTTGGAGGTGTCATATATGACCCTATTGGTGGATAGATCCATGAGTTTTCCTAGGGTCTAGGTACTACCTAAAATAACCTTACCGAGGTTGAAACAACTCTTCAAGACATTCAAATTCTCTATAAATTCAAGAATGGTTCTATTTCATGTGTTTATAGGGACTCCATGATTAATATTTAAATATTTCTAGTTTAGGAAAAATCCTTTTGTATAAAAGTTAAGTGCATATATTATAGGGTGAAAGAGCTTCTCTTTGGCTTCAAAATATCTTCTATTTGGAAAGTGGATAGATAATTCAATAAATAAGTTGATAGAGTGGAAAATATCATGGTGACCTTGATGAAGGTGTCCTTTCACTATGTTTGAATGAGATGAAGGATGAGGAGGCCAATGTTCACCTTCTTAATGATAAAATGTAAAATGGATGGTGAAGGGATGAGAGAGGAGGTTCCCCCAGTTGATTATAGACATCTCATTTATCCCCTTGACACTCCCCAGAAGAGATTAAGATAAGTACTCTACCCAAAAAAATGCATCCATCATGATAAAGTATATGTGAGAGATCTCATTTTAAAAAACACTATCATGTTGTCTCATCATCTTTCATATCTTCCCAAGAGAGGAAATCCCCATAATTATCATGGAAAAAATAGTAGTGTCATGATGTTTTCCCTCTAATCCACCTCTTGATACTTTTCTATATGCATCCACTTCAGCTAGGGGACCATTTTAAACAATTAACTTTGATGTGAGGATATCATATTCCATGTTGCATGTCCAAAGTTAAATGTCATCATGGTTTAACTTTCAATTGGGTAGTATGTATTCTTAATTGATTTGATTAGGTTTATTCATTTGTAAACTTGTCAAGATGATGTCAAAAGTGTAATGTTGAATATCAACTTATAAAATAAACAAGTTGATTCAAATAGAACATGATTATCATGTTAAATTATCAATGACATTGGATTGGGACAAATTAGAGGGATTATTCTCAATTATGCTATAATTATGAGGTGAGTATCTAATAAAAAAGAGAGAACATGGAATTGGTCAAAGGATTTTGAATGAAGGATATTAACCATAAATATAATAGTTAGGTACTAAATACTTAGAAATTGGGAATGATACATGAAGAATGAAATTGCTTAAGGGATGTTCTCACATATAACTGCCAAGCGTGTCAAAAGATTAGTGATTGAAAGTGCTGGAAAAATTGATAAATAATAGTTGTTAAACTCTAGAAACGTTATTTGATATATAAATTATTATAAATCGAGGATCATTATTTGGGAACAAGTTCAGACTCAAGTTCATTTAATATGGATTTACATAAAACTCTTCTATTGGGGTAGACATTCCACCAACAATGACCCCTTTTGTTTCATTTATGGAAAAACAAATTCATTGTAGGGGTTTATCTAATGAGACTTCTCAATAGCTAGTCTTAGAGGATCCAAAAACATTGGTTATTCCCAAGACCATTCTACCTCCATATTGTTATATTTGAATGAAGGAGTAGTGAATCCAATATGGTATTGTTTATAATCATCCTTGTCAAGATTTCAAGCTAAAACTAAATATAATGAGGCGTTCTAGATTTTCTAAGTTTAGTTTCCATCACCATGAAACTCAAATGGTTAACCACCATAATCAATAGATACTATGGATATTTTTTGCCTTAGTTCAACAACGACAAAGCAATAATAAAAATACAAAAAGAAAATCTCATATAATTCTTACAACTCTTACCTTCAATTAACGAGTTGCAAGTTAGTGAAAATGTGTGAGGTTTAATTACGTATATTTCATGTTTCATATAGTTCTAGTTTTCAATATTTCTAAAGAGAAATTTGATTATTTAAAATCCATGTTGTAAGTCCCGAGACAAGATTTAAATATAGCTAATCATAATCGGACAAACAAAATTTGCAAGGTGTAAGATATGTAGTTTCTAATGATATCCTTCTATATGGATACAAAATAAAGCAAGGTGATTTGGTGAACTATGTTATTACTCGTTGGGACAAATGACATACCTGTGGGGTAGAGATGTAGAGGAGTTTAGCCTTAAAATATGAGACATGGCTTCAAAATGGAATTTTCTAGCCCCAATCACCATTTAAATTCAATGCATTTATAGTAAGTGGTCTAACCATGATATTTAATATTTTGAGAAAACACTTATGGAAATGCTTGGAGATGGATAAGGTGTATGCTTGGTTTGCAGGATAGATCTCTCATTTGTCTTGCAAGTATTTCATGTACATGCAAATGAATATTTTTATTGTTATTCATGTATGTTTTCTTCAAATTTGGTGTTGTTGAAGATCAAGAAGTCAGATATCGTCCTTCACTGACACTATATATGAATAAATCCTTGTGCCAAACCTAGATTTGATTTCTCAACACTGTTTTACTCAACAATTAGGCACAATGTATATTAAAAAATTTCATTACTTGTACATAAAATAACATTCACCTGAATGTGTATTTTAACATATTCAGATTTTTCCTTGGTAAAGGAATCTATTATACCAAGTCAAACCAAAATGTCAAAACCCTCTTGGTGGAATGGAAAATATTCAAATGGGATATGTTTAATGAGCCAGCCACAAAGAAGAAAACTCACTAACCATATTTTGGGCTATTTGAACAGGGAAAGAGTTTGAATTGGTAGGTATGGGCCCTGAAACTATTCTTGCTTATGCGAAAAGAGCACTTAGAATATTTGAAATGGATGTTAAAGACTATTATGATAGCCATGTCTCTTCATCTCATGGGTACTGTGCATTATACTAATTTGAATAAATTTGATGATATTTTGGGTTATTTGAACAGGGAAAACAATATATTAGAGAAATTAGAGGAGGGTAACCATTTAGACTTCTAGAAGAAACATACTGATTTTTCCCCCATTGTTGGTGATCCCCTAAGAGTATTTGCCTCTTCTAAGGGTGGTTGGGTCTCCTTTGTTGCTTGGCGCAATGTGGGCTAGCACCTCCTTGTTTCAGCCTTGCAAATTATGGGTAGGGCCTCCTTTTCTAGGTCTTGCACGCTAACTCTGTTCACGGTCGAGATCTTTTGGTCTCCACGCGCGACGCATGTTTGAAATGCAAATGAAATGTGTATTGTTTGTTTTTTTGTTTGTTATATTATATAGAATTAATATATATTAAAAATATAATTAATATATAATACAATTATATATATATATATATATATATAATTACATATAACATATATATTATAATTATATATAATTTATATATTATATATTTAATATATATTATATAATAATATAATAAATATATTATAATAATTAAAA
>JASDQU010324353.1:0-12949 GCA_032191745.1 Picea mariana
TTTCTCAGTGTAACAACCTCTGCTTCCAAGTTTCCAATGATCTTGTCCTTTTCTTTTAGTTTTTCTTTGAGTGCTTCTTCAATTCTTTTATCTTCATCTATTTGAACCTTCAATTTTGTGATCATTTGTTCTAGTTCTCGAGTGTTCTTTTTCTTCTCTAGTTCTTCTTGTAGTTTCTTGTTTTTCTTCTTTTCTCTTCTGATAACTTCTATGTCACACATTAATTCTTTTCAATAGTCAACTTATACCTCTTCAATTTCTTCTTCAACTTCTTCACATTGTTCTTCGACTTCTTCATATTATTCTTCAGAGTCTTCTTTGTCAGAATCTTTTACTGCCATGAATAGAACTCTTCTTGTCTCATTGTCATTGATTTCATCTTCATCTGATGATGAGATGTCTTCTTTGGTGTATAAGATTTTCTTGAAAATTTTCTTTGTAGTTCTTTTGCCTTTATATGTGTGTTTTCCTTTTGAGTAACCTTCATCATTTTTCTTTTTCTTATGAGACATTTGTTAGAAAAATGACCAATACCATCACAATTAAAACAAATTAAAGGGAGCTTACCTCTATACCTACTGTTGGTTCCCTTTTTCAGTCTTTTGATGAAGTTGGCCACTTCTTCATCATCTTCTGAGGCGTCATTGTTGCTACTATATTCTTCTTATTCCTTTTTCTTTTGCTTTGATATTTTGAATTCCTTGAAGGCTATTTCTTTTACATCTAGATTTTCCTGCTCAGTTCTCATTTCATACGCTGTGAATATTCCATGCAGTTTGTTCGTGCTTATTGAGTCCAGATACGATATTTCTTCTAGTGATGATATATTAGGGTTGAATCTCATAGGAAGAGGTCTTAGTATCTTTTGAACAATTACAGATTCTTCAATTTCTTCTCCCAAACATATGATTGCATTCATTGTTTCATCAACTCGTAAGACGTAGGCTACGATATCTTCATCTTCCTTCATTTTTAGTTTTTCGAACTGACCTATGTAAGTCTGAAGCTTTGTTTCTTTGACTTTTGTATCTCCTTCATAAATATTTTGAATCTTGTCCCAAATCTCTTTAGCAGATTTACAGTGTGCAACTTTGGTGAATACCGTATCACTGAGACAATTCAAAAGTGAATTTTTGGCTTTGTAATTATTCTCACCGAGTTTTACTGCTTTGTCATTTGTTGGTGGAACTTTTGGTGTTGTGTATCCATCTACAATTGATTTCCAAACTTGAAATCTATGTGCCTATATATCTGTCCTCATATTTATGCTCCAAAAAGCATAATTTTGTCCATCAAATTGTGGTATTCCATTTTTATATGAGTTGGTACTCTCCATAATCTACCTTTCAGTGGTTAAACTGATTTTTGAAGGAACCTGCTCTGATTCCAATTGTTGGATTACTGAGAGGGGGGTGAATCAGTAATAGAGAAATCTAATCCTTTTTAACCATATAATCCAAGTGTTATATCAATGAAGCATTATCATCCAATAACTACAGAGTAAATAAGTAATGAACAAATGAACAAACATACACATACACAGTACACCAGTGTTTTACATGGAAACCCAAATCAGGAGAAAACCACTGAATTTTTTTTCTTATACGTCTTGAAGAATTACATTCATTGGAAGCACCAACTTCCTTTGTTTTCCAGCTGCAACTGGAAGGAGGCTCCANCTTGAGGGAAGCTCCAACTCCCCAATTCTCTGGATACAACCAGAAGGAGACTACAACCCCCTATGTTCTCCGGCTACAACCTAAAGGTGGCTATAGCCACCTGTCCTTGCCCCTGTCCTGCCACCCTGAAGTAGAAGTAGAATGATGGAACCACTATAAACCTGTTACTGTGAGATATACCGCTATAAACCTATACCAATAAATCTAAACCATGCATCAACCATGCATCAACTTGTACCACAACCTGTAATATACCTATACCATAAACAAGTGCATCAACCATGCACCAACCTGTAATCAACCTGTACCATAAACAAGTGCATCCAACCATGTACCAAGTATATACCAATCATGTGTCAACTACTCATCATTTATTAATCATCAATATGTACCAACATCATCAACTATATACCTCAAGTATGTGCCAACTCATCAACTACTTGTCTCAACCATGACCTCAACATGTACCTCAACCAAAATCCTTCATCAATTTCATCATCCAAATATGATTTTTAGCTCTGTAATAGACCTGGTGTATATGATCACATTCCTGCAAACCTTCCTTAACTTCAACAACAAGAGACTAGCATTTTCATCAAACTTTTCTTTAGTCTCACATGCCTAGTTTTGGATTAGTCAACAACCCTAACTTGAAGTAATCATAACTTTGTACTTGTAATGTATAAAGATCTGAAACTAATACAAAATGTTCTTCAGTGTGTTTTATGCAATTCCGCCAGATTTCACTACTTGGAACCTCACAGAAAAGGAATTATAACAAAAATGACATACCTTGCTGAATTTTGGCTTATTCCAGAGAGAGACCTTATAGAGCGTGCCCCACACGGAATATTTGTTTAATTGATCTAAAAATTTTACACAACATACTAAATATTGTACCCTAACCAACACATTTGGTTTCACCAAATGTGGATCTGTTATGAAGAATTTATGACGTTTTTACCCGAAACACCTATTTTTGACTAGTTTCAGGACTAGCCACAAACCCTATTTTCCACAAAGTGTAACTCCAAAAATAAAATGAACCACAAGCTGAGTTGTTTACCACAGATACTTGGATATGTTTTCTCAATTTCATAGAAATTTCACGGTCTAAATCATTATAGAAAAAAAGTTATAGCGAAAATGGTGAGATGACCTGTAAATAACATACCTTAGAAAGCACCATCAAAAGAATTTATCCTTCCTTGCATTTTGGCCTTCTTTTCTTCACCTTCCCTTAGAATTTTGGCTTATATATCCTTGGTTACCTCATAAACCTATATATATTCAATGTGATCAAGTGTGATTAAAATGAGAGAGCCTTGCCTCTTATTTATACTCTCCAAGTAGCTTCCTTAAAAACATCTTCTAGGTCACTTGGCCCCACTTTCCTTATTTTAGGGTTAACCCACTTCTAATTCTCCATTAAATTTATTATTGAAATAATTTATTTTGTATTCACTTTGAAATATAATACACTCACTACTTCACTTTATTATTTACCTTTTAAAATCTCTTAAACCACTTTAACTACTTTGACCTTTTGGGGCTTCTAGCTGACATATGAGGGTCCTCCAACTTCGTAAGGCCATAACTCTCAAACCGTGAGGATTTATGTGACGTTCCACATACCACTAGAAATGGAATGACATTTAATATCCATATAGAATAGTATTAACATAAAATATATCATAACTCATAATGTTATCCATCAAACAAACTTGGGTCCATTACCCAAACCTGGGGTCTCCAATTTCTCATGGCCATAACTCTCTAACAGTGAGGAGATATGTGGTGTTCCACATACCACCAAAAATGGAATGAAAAGAACTATCCATATAGGATAGTTTACCTGAAAAATTCATTGTCCTTCATCTCATTATTCCACAATTAAGCATGGGTTATCTTACTCTGCAACGCGTCTTCCCGTGAGGGCTTTCACCATAAGGGGACCACTTTGGAGTTCATCCATATTTACTTCTTATCAACCATGAAAAGACAATAATGATTCATCTTTACATCAAACAATATTGGGTCCATTACCCAAACCTTTGTGCTACGGGGCTTTCTTCAAGGGTTGACATCAATGACAACCAACCTTAATCAGCACATCAACCATGCACCAACATGGGCCAAACAACATGTAATCAACCTGTACCATAAAAAAGTGCATACAACCATGTACCAAGTATATACCAATCATGTGTCAACTACTCATCAAAATTGAATCATCAATATTTACCAACGTCATCAACTATACACCTCATGTATGTGCCAACTCATCAACTGCTTGTCTCAACCATGACTATTTTTGCATTAGTCAACAACCCTAACTTGAAATAATAATAACTTTGTACCTGTAATGAATAAATATTTGAAACTGATACACAATGTTCTTCAGTGTATTTTATGAAATTCCTCTAGGTGTCACTACTTGGAACCTCTCAGAAAAGGATTTATAGCAAAAATGGCATACCTTGTTGAATTATGTCTTATTCTAGAGAGAGACCTTGTAGAGCATGCCCCACACGGAATATTTATTAAATCAATCTGAACCTGTTACAAAGAATACTAAAGACTATAATATAACTAACACAATTTGTCTCATGGAATTTTGAGATGTTATGAAGAAGTTATGACGTTTTTACCCGAAACACCTATTTTAGACTAGTTTCAAGACTAGCCACAACCCCTATTTTCCACGGAGTGTATCACCAAAAAAACAACGAACCACAAAATGATTTTTTTACCAAAGATACTTGGATATGTTTAATCAATGGAATATCAATCTCACAGTCTGAATCATTATAGAAAAATAGTTATTATGAAAATGGTGAGGTGACCTGTAAATAACATACCTTAGAAAGCATCATGAAAAGCATTTATCCTCCCTTGAATTCTAGTCCTCTTTTCTTCACCTTCCCTCTGAAATTTGGATTATATATCCTTTGGTTACCTCATTCACCTATATATATTCAATATGCTCAATTTTTCCACACCAAAAATTCTCAAGAAGCTCTCACAAGAAGCTCTCCACCAATACTCCAAAAGATATTCTCACAAGAAGCTCTCCATTGATCCACAAAAAGGATGATGTACAAGATACCATTGCTATATTATTTATA
Source organism: Picea mariana (assembly GCA_032191745.1). Classification (NCBI taxonomy): domain Eukaryota; kingdom Viridiplantae; phylum Streptophyta; class Pinopsida; order Pinales; family Pinaceae; genus Picea; species Picea mariana. Next base: position 4,808 of record JASDQU010324353.1, read on the forward strand.
CTTTCATCCTCTAGGTCACTTAACCCATTTTTATGTCACTTAACACATTTCTAGGTCACTTGGCGTCGTTTTTAGGGAGAGATAGATAATAATGAGTCATTATTATCACCACTAGTGTAGCTTCAAGGGAACCTCGTCGATCCCCTCTTGTATAAATATTTGTAGTGTATGCCCAAAAAAGGTTTTTGGTTATGTTGATAGGAGAGAAGAGAAAGGCTCAGTTGCAGTCTGAGCTCATACACTGTAATTAACATTCAGATTAATACAAAAGTAGCAGTTTTCCTGCCTATGAGTTTCTGTGCGTTTATGTGTCTGATGAATGTTATCTATGTGTTATGTATGCATATTTTGTAGATATATGAGATAGGTTTCATCTATAGGGATAAAGTTATAGTTCTCTATCTGTGAGTTTGTGGAATTGATCTGGTTTCTCAGGCTAAGCGCAAGGAGTTTGTGACATAGTGTCAAAACTCTGTGAGCCAACACAAGGAGTGCGTAGCTGGACTCTATTTTGAGTTCAGAGGAGAACGTTCCAGGTGGGAACATCAGAATAGTTCACATACTCATAGGGGAGGCTCAAGGTTACTGAATACGTTGAAGGAAAGTTTGAGTAGGAGTAAACGTAGCACATAGTTGTTGAACACTCTGTCGAGCTCTGTCAGAAGGGAATCAAGCAGGTTCAAGTGTGCATAAGGTGAGGTTGGCCCTTGACCAAGTTTTGAGGAACACTTGGTCATAATTGACCATTTTTGGACTTCGACAGACTGTCAAAGATGGAGCGCTAGGTGAAGAAGTGATCACAGGATCTTGGTCCACTTTTGGGCCTCTTTTAGGGTTTTGGGTTAATGTAATGGGAAAGGGATGTTGGCCCGTGGGTTTACCCATGTTTAGGCCCACTTTTGCAATGTATAAATAGAAATATAGGAAATGTAAGAAGTAGTACATGTGATTTCTTAGTGCAATTGGTAGTGCATCTATGTGATGTCAAGTAGGTGCTCTGTGTGAAATGTGCAAGGCTTGCAAGGCTAAGTTCAAGTTACTGTGTGGTGGATATAGAAAGCTAAGTGTTGTAACGCAAGGAAGAAGGATCTAGCGAGTTGTGAAGATCTTATGTCCTATGCGAAGAAGTGTTTTGGAGGCTTTGTATTTGTAACAGCTTGAAGACGATAACAAATAAGAAGATCTTGTGGATGTATCCCCAGGGGGGGTGAACCACATAAATCTGTGTGTTATGCTATGTCCCTTGGTTCAATGTGTTTATCTTTGCTTATCCTATGTGCTTTGACGTATCTGTTTATGCTCTATGCTTATTAGATATATATGATTGTTAGATCTGATGTGTATGAGGATTCTTAGTGTTGATCTACTGAATCTAATCTAGGTTATTATGGTTAAGTGCTTAAATACTGTAGATCTCAGTATACACCGCGAAGCTCTGTGCTGTCTGCGAAGTATAATAAGGGTTAAATACTGATGAATGATCTATGCTAAGTTCCCTATAAGGATAGAATCATATATCTGTGTCCCAGCTAAGGTTGTAGACACCTAAGTCTTGCAACCACCCCTGCCTCTACCTTAGGTAATACTTCATCTGCTTCGTAGGTGTTGTCGAAAGGGCCAGTAGTTAGGGATTTTTTGGTGTGCTCTTGAGCATTGAACCTTGGGTTTTCCCCTGTGCCAAAAAATGGTTCTGTTGTCAGGACCTGAAACTATGATTGTTGGGAACCGAGGAAGAAGAAACTTTGTGCAAAAGAAATCTCTGAATAAGGTTAGATTTGAGGAAAGGAAGATCATATTTGAAGAAAAGAAGTAAGATCTGAATTCTCTATGCTCTAAGAAAAGTAAAAGTGGGAATTTTTGAAAGAAAGAGGTCAAATCTGCAGAGAAGAGCTAAGATCTGTAAACCTTGTGCTATAATAAAGGTAATAATAGTTACAATTTCTTAGATCTAGAAGCTTTGTGCTCTGTAGAAGTAAGATAAGTGAATTTTTTGTTTCTAGAGCATGGATCTAGGTATGTTTGATAGATTTGGTCCTAGCTTAAAACCTAGGGAATTAATAGAAGAAAGAAAGTTTGATATGAGTAGATCTGATAAGCATAATGATAGATATGTTATACCTATGCATAGAAAGAATGTTTGGACTAACAAATGGATGCATGATCCTAGAAAGAATTTTTTGCAGGCTAACTACCATGATCCTGGTGCACAGTACAAAAGACATTGGGGATTATTTACGAGAAAGATAGGATTGACCCTATGTTACGGTTTCAGAAAACCAGGCCATCTAGCTAAGGATTGCCCAGGTGGAAAACCCAGTTGTCTCTATTGCAAATATTTGGACCATGAAGTATTTGATTGCCCTAGAATGATTGCTAATATTGAAAGAATGAATCTGCATGAGGAACACCCTAGGACATCCCCAGAAATAGCAGAACCCCAGAAAGAATCAGATAAAGTATTAATACAGATGAAAGAAACCCTAAAGGAACATAAAGATGTCCGATTACCAGAGATCTTCAAAGAAAAGGAACAAATCGATGCAAGACTAGGGGACTTCAACATTGACTGTATTCTTGATCAAGAAACACAAGTAAACATTATGCCAGAAAGAACCTGGGAAGATATAGGGAAGCCTACCATGATTCCTTCACTGGGAGGAATAGGACTATTCAGAGGAAAATTGGTGATGTTATGTGGAAAACTCGCTCAGATACCTATGACAGTCAATGGAACTTCGACAGAAGAAGATTTTGAGATTATCAAATTTATTGAGGATGACACCCCATTCACTATGTTACTTAGAAAACCTTAGATTGAGAGAGATCAAGCCAGAAAGAAGGAAGAAGAAAAGGTATTACAACAACAGATACAAGAGCTAAAAGATTTCATGACCAGAAGGATTGCGTAGTTGATTGAGGAACAGGGGAATAAATCAAAGCTAACTTAGGGGACTCACAGAAGATTGGAGTATCTATACCAGATATAGACGAAGTAGTTCTCCTGAGTCTTGGGAAAGAAGAACCAGAATCAGGAAAATAAGAATCAGAACGAGGAAAGAAATACCGAGACGAAGCTCTTGGGGAAGAAGGCTAGAAAGATAAGTAAAAAGAGAGCTCATATCGATAGGCTACAGAGGGTTCCAGAGGGAACCTCTCCGAAAGAAACTTTTCACAATTTGAGCTTCGTCGGGATAACAGAACAATGACATGGGTCACTTCGTCGTGGCGAAGCAATATAGTTGTTGGAGGCCGATATATCCGTTCGAATGTCACCCTGAACGGATAAAAAATCATTGATGGCTCATCACCAGACCATTAGGCCAAACCATAATGGATAGAACCAGAGTTAAGGAAGCCCCATACCCATTGCAGACAATCCGTTACAGAATTACTTACTTAATCCATCGCGCCATGCAAGGAAGACACTTTTTCTAATCATGAATTTGAGTACACAGACTATCTGAATTGTGAACAGTGATTACTCTTCCCTTACTCTCTACCTTACTATAGTACCTACGTTGCTTTGAGAACCCAAGCTATTGATCCTAAGCGTATATGTCCGATGAATTCAGCGCAGTGGAAGAATCTATAAGAGAGGTACTTGCTAGCCTCAGAGCTGAAAGAGTCATGTCATAGCGGGGATTGTCTACAGGTTTACAGGCATCATCTACGAGAAGAGTGAAAGCCTCTCCATCGACTGCTCAAGAAGGAACATCCCGAGCTGGTGCAGAAATAAGAACCAAACATAAGGACGATATGGCCAATGCGAAGTTGGTTCCATCCACTATACCTGCTTACATACCACCTCTGAGTAGTGTGATCAACAAAGATAGTGTTCCTGGAGACTTTGAGTACACTCTAGTCATGGCATACCTACTGAAAGGAGTATGCACAGTCCACGCAGATCACAACAAGATTGCAGCCTTGAATTTTAGTGACTTTAACTTGGGGGATCATAAAGTTTACAGCACACTTTCCCCATACAAGTACCTAACCAGAACCAAGGGAAAGAATTCGAAGATCATCCCTCAGCAATTGATGATGAACCTCGCGCAGTCTACTTTGCTCAACGTTATGAAGATATCGCACTTCAGCAGACACCAGGAGGTGAATTATTATGTGAAGTTGCCACTGGAAAGTTACCATGGAGGATACTTATGGTTGAACCTTCGCATAATAGTTTATCCAGTGTTGATTAACCGGATCATCGGACTTAGCATGCAGGGCCTTGATCCCCACAATTACTATCCTGGAAAGATCGCAGATCGCGCTCTTGCCCAGAAGATCAAAGAAGCCTATGGCAACATTGAGAAAGGTGCGTGAGGCTACAAGGTATCTTCTATTGAAAGTGGCATAGTATGCATCGCCTGTCAACTGATCGCAGGGAAGTTGGTATGCAAGAATAGACCCACGCAAGTATCCGGCTTTGTAGTCGACCTCGTAGGAAAGTGCGCAGAGGGACTGCAGATGAACTGGGTGAACTACCTAGTGAATCAACTAGAGATTGATTATAGAGAAGCCCAGGATGAGGGGCATGAATTTCATTTTAGATGCTCTTGATACTTATAGATTTCGTTGCATGGGAGATACCGAAATGTGCAACCTTCCCCGACATTGACCCCTTTGAACCACTGGTTGCGAAGTTCAATACCCTGTGGTACTCGAATGGCATGAACAAGTAGTGGCAATCCAATGTCGTATTCCATACCTACTACACCCAGTTGAAGCTTTCCATCCAGTCTGAGCCTCGCATGACCCTGAATACTTTACACAGGTTTCGACCTTTGATAAAGTTCAGTGCAGACCACCATTTTATATATCTGACAACATGCATTGATGAGAACAAGGAACAGCTTCAGTCTTATTAGAAGCTGACAGAAGAAGACCTGGAGGAAATCATGAAGGAATGGTTGGTGGACCTCCTTATTCTAGCAGACCCCACAAAAGTATCAGACATTGACATCCCAGAAGCTGTGCAGAATACACCTGGGCCCAGTAAGACAAAGAAAACAAAGCAGACAAATAAGGATGAGGAGATCCAATATGTAGAAAGAAGATCTGTAAGAACCGCATCCATTACACTAGATCATGGAGGTAATGGAGAAAACTTAGAGGAAGTCGAACAGAGGGCAGGAGACAAAGTAGAGATCATAAAGAAAAGGAAGCTTTCTCCTCCAGAACCTTCCTCTCGAAAGAAATCAAAAGCACCCGTGACTAAGATAAAGACCACGCTCAGTCCATATGACTTCAATTTTCTCATCGTAGCTATGAACGAAGCCATAGAAGAGATAACAGAAAAACAGGAAGATAAGCAAGAGATAATGTACAATAGAATCAAGATCAAACTCTAAGGAGTACAGCAAGCTCTCCAGTCTATCCACGCAGTCTCCTCTGCGCTCCTGCCAGAAGGAACAATAGAAGAAGGAAATGAACCAGTTCAACTCCACAAGATTGCTGACACAGTCAAAGTATGCCTTTGGAAGGCATAGGAAGAAAGAGTGCAGGCTACCCAAGCCTTAAATAAAGCACATGAGGAAATCATCGAGCAACGTCGAGCTGTGTAACAAGAGAAGGACACTCTCCAAGCGAAATTTGAAGAAGACAGAGTGAAGATTCAAAAATTGAAAGAGCGGTTTCTCGTGAAGCAGATTGGGATTGAAGAAGTAATCAACAGAGAATTTCGCTCTGTGGCCATCTCAAAACAGAAGGTAGAGGACCCCATCGAACGCTAAGTGATGAAGCTTACTGAAGTTATTCAACAACTTCAACAAAGAGTCGTGGACTTAGATATTCAGACCCCACAAGAAGTGCGCGACCAGTGAGAAATAACTACCCAGATCACTATAGAAAGGATTAAAGCACTCACTGAGAAATGTAAACAGTTAAGTAGCAGAAGTGCATAGATCTACGAGAACCTAACCGAGAACCTAGAATTGCATAAATTGGAGTCACAGGTTCATTTGAAGGCCCTATCACTTGTAGAGAGAATGAAGAAGTTTCTAGAGCAATGCACAACCCAACAATAGATTCACATGCTTCAGAGTAAAGTAATTGAAGTCTCTCAACGACTTCAACCAGTGCAAGAAAAGGCATGCCAACTGTTCACTGAAGTTGAAAGCTAAGAAGTAGAACTTGAAAAACTTGTGAATACAGTAGAGAAACACCTAGAAGGGCCGGTGAACGAGGCACTCAGCCAGGAGTTCGTTGAGAAAGAGGCAGTATCAATGCGGTAGGTCGAAGTAGCTCGAGTAATTTGAAGTAGAATTGGTCAAACCTAAGTGACTCAGGATGAGTCACAAGTGAGTTTTGGGGGCCTGTTGGCCCTTGACCAAGTTTTGAGGAACACTTGGTCATAATTGACTGTTTTTGGACGTCGACACCCTGTTAAATATGGAGCACCAGAAGAAGCAGATGTCACAAGATCTCGGTCCACTTGTGGGCCTCTTTTAGGGTTTTGGGTTAATGTAATCGGAAAGGGATGTTGGCCCATGGGTTTACCCACACTTAAGCCCACTTTTGTAATGTATAAATAGAAAGATAGACAATGTAAGAAGTAGTAGATGTGATTTCTCAATGCAATTGGTAGTGCATCTATGTGATGTCGATTAAGTGCTCTATGTGAACTGTGTAAGGCTTTCAAGGATAACTGCAAGTTACTATGTGGTGGATATAGAAAGCTAAGTGTTGTAACACAAGGAAGAAGGATCTAGCGTGCTGTGCAGATCTTTTGTCCTGCGCAAAGAAGGGTTTTGGAGGCTTTTTGCTTGTAATAGCTTGAAGACGATAATGAAGAATAATATCTTGTGGACGTAGCCCCAGGCGGGGGTGGGGGGGGTGAACCATGTAAATCTATGTGTTATGTTATGTCCCTCGGTTCAATGTGTTTATCTTGGCTTATGCTATGTGCTTTGATGTATCTACTTATGCTATTTGCTTATTAGATATATATGATTGTTAGATCTGATGTGTATGAGGATGCTTAGTGTTGATCTACTGGATCTGATCTGGGTTATTATGGTTAAGTGCTGAAATACTATAGATCTGAGTATACACTATGAAGCTCTCTGCTTTCTATGAAGTATAATAACGGATAAATATTGATGAATGATCTATGCTAAGTTCCTTGTAAGGATAGAATCACATATCTGTGTCCCAACTAAGGTTGCAGACACCTGATTCTTTCAACCACCCCTGCCTCTACCTCGGGTGAGACTTCATCTTCTTTGCAGGTGTTTCCGAAAGGGCCGGTAGTTAGTGCTTTGTTGGTGTGCTCTTGAGCGTTTAAAACTGGGTCTGCCCCTGTTCCAACTAGGGAATTTGGTTTTGATTTCTGAGGAGAGGAGTTTCAAAGGAGTACATTCACGGAGTTGTTGAAAACCCTGTAGAACTCTGCAAGGAGGGCATTGAGTGAGTGAAAGGAGTGCACAGAACCAACATGTTCTGGAGTGTTGGAGAAAGTGAGGAAAACCCAGAGTTACTGAACACTCTGAGGGAAGGAAGCTTTGCAAGCATGCATTGAGTGTATGTAGGAGTTGTGTTGGTAAACCTGAAGGATTTTGGGGAGAAGAAATAAGACTTGTGCAAGGAGTGCACCAGGCCAACACTTAGATAAGTGTTGTGAGAAGCCATATGAAGGCTCAGCCAAGCACAAGGAGTGTGCAAAAGGTAAATCCATTCCACCTTACAATCTTAGGAGGAAAAGCACTGTTGAGACCCAACTGTCGGGTTCACAGGAAGAATATTGAAGGTCACAATCTTTGATACTTAGGTGATTTTCCTAGTTTCAAGAAGAAGCCAAAGCTTAAGTAAAGGAGTAATAGCGGTTGATAGATCAGCTACAGGAGGAGAAATCTGGACCGTCAGGCCAAAGTCTAGATATTAACAGAGGAGAATAGGGTACTAAAGTCCCAAAGTTTCAAATCCAGTCATGATCATCCATCGTCAGGAGGTATAGGAGGCCAAAATATCAGAAGGTCCGGGAGATAGAGTTCCGAAAGATTTTCATAGAGAAAAGGGAAATCTTCACAAAGTTGCGAAGAGCAGAGTGAATCTGTACCCTCAGATCCAGAAGGACATGTGGGGGAGATCCATGTATTTTTGAGAAGGGGTGATCTGAAATAAAGGGGAGAGCAGAGTGGAAGG